>ML251399.1:25325-98184 GCA_005239495.1 Nicotiana undulata | reverse complement strand
ACTGAGTTGGCGTACTCATAAAGACTCTCTGTGCCTCTGTGCACAGATCCAGGTACTAGTTCGAAGCATTAGTTGACGCAGTTGATAGAAGCATTTCACGGGATTTCGAGGTAGCTGTTCAGCGTCCACAGCTTCTCCATTTCCCTTCCTTATTTAGTTTAGCATTTGATTCAGAGACATATGTTATAGTTTTAGCAGAGTTAGATTTATATTCTTAGATGCTCATGACTATTGACTCCAGTTCTTGGGAGGTTGTTTAGGCTAATATGGGAACGCTAAGACTTATTTGTATTAATTATGATGTGGTTGTTTGCTTATTATTTAATTGTGAACTATTTTAATTGAACAAAAGCGTAGCAATGTGATGGTTGGCTAGCCTAGTTCCACGATAGGCGCCATCACGGCCTGTTAGGATTTGGGGTCGTGACAAACTTGGAAGGGCAGTCCACTGTTAGGCCACCACTCTTTAATGACCAGTACTACTCTTGGTGGAAAAACAAATGAGAGATCATATTATAGGAGAGGACTATAAAAATGCTGAAGGATTAGATGTGCCAAAGACAAGAGCGGACTGCACCGCTGCAGACTTGAATAAGTGGGATAAGAATGCTAAAATCAAGAAATGACTTGTTTGTGGACTTGGTCCAGATGAGTACAACAGAATCTACAGTTGTACTACTACTAAGAAAATTTGGGACACACTGCAAGTGGCTCATGAAGGAACACCTCGGGTGAAGAGATCCAGAGGAACTTTCCTATACTCTCAATATGAGAACTTTGCTATGAATGAAGGAGAAACCATTCAAGAAATGTACACAAGGTTCACTCCACTAAGAAATGAGCTAAAATCTCTTGAAATGATTGTTCCTGACGAAGATAGAGTCGAGAAGATACTGACTAGGGTTATGCCTATCACTTGGGAGAGCAAAATCACTGTCATCCAAGATCGGAAGATATACCTCGTGTCTCCGGAATATGGATAGCTTCTACTAAAAGCCTCTACTGTTGGCCGGTACCTGGATCTGCACAAAAGAGTAAAGAGTGTAGCATCAGTACAACCGACCCCATGTACTGAGTAAGTGTCGAGCCTAACCTCGACGAAGTAGTGATGAGGCTAAGGTGGGGCAATGTAACTTAACATGTAACAATACACATATAATAGGTCAAGAAAACAATTATACACAAACAAGAAAGGTAAACTGCAACAATAAGTAAAATAACTCAGTCGCCTATTCCAGGCCTCAGCTGTAACCAAGATCTCGCATAAATTTCCAAATTTCCAAAGTTTTGACTTTTAAAATAAAAGTAAGTACAAAATACGAAAGATAATGGAGTAAAAACAGTAATTTTTCAAATTTGTAAACTTCAAATCCTTGAGTTTCAAAACCAGTAAAATATCATTGAAATTCAATAAAACACAAGTATCTTCCCTTGTCACAGTCATATATTTATATATATTTCCATGTCCACCCTTATCACAGTCGTACATAAATATTTTCCTGTGCACCCTTATCACAGTCGTATATAAATATTTCCTTGTCCACCCTTATCACACTCGTATATACATATTTCCTTGTCCACCCTTATCACACTCGTATATAAATATTTCACTTACACTCGTATATAAATATTTCAGTGAAATATTTATATACGACTGTGATAAGGGTGGACAGGAAAATATTTATATACGATTGTGATAAGGTTGGACAGGGAAATATTTATATACGACTGTGATAAGGGTGGAGATGGAAAATATTTATATACGACTGTGATAAGGGTGGACAAGAAAATATATATAAATATATGACTGTGACAAGGGAGGATACTTGTGTTTTATTGAATTTCAATGATATTTTACTGGTTTTGAAACTCAAGGATTTGAAGTTTACAGATTTGAAAAATTACTGTTTTACTCCATTATCTTTCGTATTTCGTACTTACTTCTATTTTAAAAGTCAGAACTTTGGAAATTTTGGAAATTTATGCGAGATCTTGGTTACAGTTGAGGCCTGGAATAGGCGACTGAGTTATTTTACTTATTGTTGCAGTTTACCTTTCTTGTTTGTGTAGAATTGTTTTCTTGTCCTATTATATGTGTATTGTTACATGTTAAGTTACATTGCCCCACCTTAGCCTCGTCACTACTTCGTCGAGGTTAGGCTCGACACTTACTCAGTACATGGGGTCGGTTGTAGTGATGCTACACTCTTTACTCTTTTGTGCAGATCCAGGTACCGGCCAGCAGTAGAGGCTTTTAGTAGCAGCTATCCATATTCCGGAGACACGAGGTATATCTGCCGGCATTCGCAAATCCCGAGAGTCTTCTCTTAGCTCGTAGAGACTGTTTTACATTTTCTCCATACAGTTATATTATTTCTTTCGTCCCGTTATTTGTAGTAGTCCTAGAAATTCGTGAATTGTGACACCAGTCCATGGGGTAGTCTTAGAGTTATTTATATAACTAGTTCGTGGATCGGTTTATTTATTCATTTGTTGTTTTATCCTTGGATTTATTCATTAGAAACCATTAGAATTAGTTTACTTTAAATTTATTTTGTTGTTCTTAAGTAAGTAATTAAAGGAAAAATAGTTAATCGAATTCTAACATTGGCTTGCCTAGCAAGTGTGGTGTTAGGCGCCATCACGATCCATAAGGTTGGGAATTTGGGTCGTGACATCAGTAATTGGCACAAAATGGGTCTTTAGAAACAAATCTTGACGATGATGGAACAATTACAAGGAATAAGGCAAAATTAGTGGTTCAAGGATATAGTCAAGAGGAGAGCATAGACTATGATGGTACCTCTGCTCTAGTTGCAAGATTGGAAGCAATTAGACTCCTTATAGTCTTTGCTGCTTACATGGAATTCACTCTCCATCCGATGGATGTAAATAGTGACTTCCTCAATGGATATCTAAAGGAAGAAGTGTTTGTCAAGCAACCCCCGGGCTTTGAAAGCAAGGAATGTCCTGATCATGTGTACACACTTGATAATGCACTTTATGGGCTCAAGCAGGCTCCAAGAGCATGGTATGAACAATTACCAAAATTCTTGCTTGAGCATGGCTGCAAGAGAGGTAAAATTGACAATACTTTGTTCTTGAAAGAAAACGGTAAAGATCTCTTGGTAGTTTAGATATATGTTGATGATATAATCTTTGGAGCAACTACTGATAAGTTAAGTAAATAATTTACAAAATTAATGGGGAGTGAATTTGAAATAAGTATGATGGGTGAACTTAATTTCTTTTTAGGCTTACAAATTAAATGAAATTCAAATGGAACTATGATCCATCAGCAGAAGTATGTAAAAGAGTTGCTTAAAAGGTTTAAAATGGAAGATTCCAAAGAAATTGACACTCTTATAGCAACAACCAAAAAATTAGATGTAGATGAACCTAGTTCATCTGTTTATCAAAAGTTGTATAGGGGAATGATTGGATCTTTGTTATATCTCATTACTATCAGACTTGACATTGTTTTCAGTGTAGGACTTGGTGCTAGATTTCAGGAAAATCCAAAGGAGTCACACTTGACTGTTGACTGCTGTCAAGAGGATCTTGATATACCTAAGGCACCACTGACCTCTGTCTTTGGTATCCAAAAGTTAGTAATTTCAACTAAGTGGGAAATTTTGATGCTGATTATGCAGGTTTTCTTGTGGATAGAAAGAGCACCTCAGGTATGGCACACTTTCTTGGCTCATGTCTTGTATCTTGGGCCACCAAAAAGCAAAATTTTGTGGCCTTGTCTACTGCTGAAGCTGAGTATGTTGTCACTATCTCATGTTGTGCTCAATTGTTGTTGATCAAACATCAATTAATGGACTTTGGAATTGATTTAGGTTGTATACCCATCTTTTGTGATAACACTAGTGCAATTAGTATGACCAAGAACCCGGTTCATCACAAAAGAACTAAGCAAATAGATGTTAGGCATCACTTTTTTAGGGACAACTATGAAAAGGGTTTGATCATTGTGGAATTTTGTGCTACTCACAAGAAAATAGCTGACATCTTCACAAAAGCTCTAAGTAGAGATCACTTTGAAAGGAACAAGTTAGAATTAGGGATAATTAAGATCACCTAAAATGAACCAGTTCTAACTCAAAAATTGGTTAGAAAATCTGTGAATTTTGTACATAATTAGATTAGATTTTGCTCTGTCTCATACTTTCATCAGTATACTCTTGTTCCAGGTGCTAAAATGTCTCATTAGTCTCTAATGATATTATCTTTATTTTCTTGGAAAATTCAGACTTACACAAGAGATTTGTAAGTGAAGAACCTGGTTTATCGAGATTATTTGGTACGTACTCTCCATTCTACATATTTTGAAATAATTATATTTGGATTATGATCAAAAGGAGAGTCCCATTTAATCCTAACCTCCTTAAGCTTATCCGTTATGAAATGAACCAGTTTCATCCAAATAGAATCTCAAAGCGCAATAAGTGCCTAAATTCTCTGGAGAGTCTTCAACGTCTTTTAAAACTGACTCCCAGTTTTATTAGACTTCTGAGCTTATGAAAAAGTTGTCGTTACCCAATTTCTTTATATTGATTAGTCTTTAGTTGTTTCTTCACTTCTAAAATTCTAGTCGCCAAACAATTCTCTATATATTCTCTCATCTTCTACACACACACACACTCATCTTCTCTCATCCCCAAACACAGCAATGGCAAACCCTTATGAGAATTCTTCAGCACCACACAAGGAAGCTACACCCACACCATCTATCACACCTTCAACCACACCCAACTCTAATAAAGAAAAGTTCAAGATTATTGCTCGCAAGGTTGTCGTTGAAGGAGAAAAAATCAAGAAAATTAATGAGCAGTTAAAAGCAAGTTGGGAAGAAGAACCCTAGAAATTTGAAGAATCATTCACGTCTGATATTGAGGGGGAAGAAATTGTTTCTTCTGAAACAAAGCAAGTAATAACTGGCCCTAAAATTACATCTGAAGTAATCTCTGAGGTTGCTGCAAATCTGGAAAATAGATTTGTTCTGGTAGGAACTGTGGCTGGGGTGGAGACCATTGAATCTGGAAAAATTAGTGGTAAAAAGAAAAGGAGAGTGAGGGTACTCAAGGCGATGTGAGGGGAATGTGACAAGAAGTGGTTGAATCTTTACCCACTCCTGTTGTTTGACTTAGGGTTGTTCATAACCGAACCGTAACCGTTACTCGAACTGAGCCAATAGATTATTGGATGCCTTTGATATCGGGTTATCGGGGTAATGAATGGTGAACATATTGAGATTTTATAATTAACGACTTAACGGTTTGGGGGCGAATTACTCAATTTTCTTATCGAATAAACCGTTAATCCGTTAAGAATTTTTATGTTTATACTTTTACCCCTATGTATATAAAGTACTATTGAAACTCTAAATGGATAAATCCCTAATTTATAATTCTCAATTGAATTCAGTCTGTAACAGAGAGTGAGAAGTCGACCAGTTGTGTGGTGTTCAAAAGTTTTAGATTCTACCCATATTTTTATTAAGAATATTCAAAATATTTGTTCCAGAGATTATTCTGTGTACTCCATGACAATTCTTCATTGAGTAATGTACTGAGGATTATGAATGGTAAGTTGAAATGATAAAAACAACGAATTATGCAGTTAAAAATTATTCTATTTGGTTTAGCCGATAAACCACCCAATAATTATTAATCCGATACTAATCCACCCGTTGTCTTATTGGATGGCTAGAAGATTACTACATTTATAGCCCGATAACCCAAACTGTTAAGTGTAATTATCCTCCCGATAAGCACCCCTAGTTTGACTGAAGAAACAAGAGCAATGGTAGTATGGAGCAAGGAATTCACTAGAGAAGAAGAAAGCGTGAGAGGAAAAAGGGGAAGTGGGTCCGGAGAAGCTACTAAGGGGTTGATTAGATTGGGGAAGAATGTGCAAGAACCTGTTCCATTTGTGCAGGAACCCCTCGAAGACCGATTGAGAAGAGTGTCTGACAGTTACAATCCTAAAAAGAAAAAGAGTTCAGGAGTTGAAATCCCTAGAATTGCTAGGGCAAACAAGAAGAGAAAGGTTGCCTCTTCTATCCTTGTATATAATCCTCCCACAAGAGGAAGAGCTACAAAGAGTAAGAAGAAGAAGAACGAGGTTGAACTTGAGAAGTCCTTGAAAGAAAGTAAAAGAAAAGTTGCTGCAAAGGGAAAGAAGAAGGTGGTTGAGCCTGTAGAGCCAATTGAAATTGAGGAGATGGACCTGGTCCTTCGTGATGAAAATGAGTCAAAAGAGGTGGAGGTTGTGACACCAAAATCAAAGAAAATCAATACTTCCAAAAAGAAGTCTCCTTCGAAAACAAAGTCAGTAGAACCTTCTACCTTGGCAAAAAGAACCAGGTTTGCCTTGAAGTCTAGAAAAGTGAAAGTAGTGGAGGAAGAAGTGAGTGAAGAAGAAGAAGAATCTGATGCAGAGAAGGACAATATGGTTAAGTTTGGGAAAAGAACCATCCTGAAAGGAAGACTCCTCAGGGACTTGGAGGAGGAAGACATGATGATGCTGCTGGAAAAGTTACAATTGCAGGGTTGGAAGGACGCGGTCCTTCAGACGGATGGAAAGCTTTCCAGAACTGAGAATGTGGAGTTCATGGAAAATTGTGAGATAAAAAATGGCAGAGTCACCTGTGTGGTAAAGGGGGTGACTGTGAGCTTTGATGACAAGGAGTTAGGAGAAATTCTGGGAGTACCTGCTGAAGGGCACAATGACTACAAAAAGTTAAAATGGCCAAGCCTGGAAAACCTCCCTACATCACTTGCCATTACAAGGAAGTTTGGTGACAATGAATAAGAGCTTCAACCCAAGGCTATATACAAAAGTGAGATGAAGCCACCCCATAAAGTGTTGTTCGAAATTGTTAACAAAGTCGTGCTGCCCAGGCACGAAAGGAGGCACATTGTCACATTCATGGACATAGTCCTTTTGGAATTTTTGGACAGTGGAAGGCAAATCAATTGGCCTGGGTTTATCATCCAACTTCTTGATAGGGTTATGACTTTCACCAAAACTCATTCTATACCCTATGGTTTCATTCTCACGACTGTACTCACACAAAGGTACCCATCAAGAAATGGGAAGTTGGTACAAGCAAGGATCACTTTGGGGCAAACACTTTGAATGCATGTGACTATGAAGTCCACACCACTCCCAAAGAACCCGGTTCATCCAAGAAGGTACATGTGAACAACAAAGTGCGAGCTTTGGTGCAAGAGAGTGGGGCTAAGGATGCTGAAATTGAGAGGCTAAAGAAGAGTCTGACTGAAGTAGAAACTGAGATAGATGCTCTCAGGGGTGAGCTTGAAAAAGAGAAGGATAAGAATGATGACATTATTCATGATATGCTAAAGCTACTTCTGTCTAGAAACCAAGAACCCGGTCCTTCCCATCCTTCAAACCTTCCTAGTCTAGTTAGACAAACTAGTGACCCGGATGTGATTTCCTTTTGTTCTTTTTTTGCTCATGATCCAGTATGTTTATTTATCTTTATGCTTTGTGGATGACTATTATCAATGACAATCAACTGTTTTTGTTCTCTAACTGTTTGTTGATTCTTCTTAAATGTCACGCCCCAACCTCGGGGAGCGCAACTGGCGCTCAACCGAGTGAACCCGGTCAAGCAAGCCTATTAGACCTTTCCTACCTGACTCATTCATGATCCGAAAAGATGATGTGTTACCATTTTCTAAGAGGGGAGGGATCAGATATACATGCATAAACGTTGCTAATCCATTTTTCATTATATACATTAAACCATAGTTAAGTTTCCAAAGTGCATACAATTTATAATTTAGTGGAAAAGAGTTTCAAAATACAACTTAATCCAATGACCACCCCGACACCCATACATGACCCACATAAACGTCTACGGAGCCTCTAAAGATACAAAAGACAAACATGACAATGACGGCAACAAGGCCCCGACTATACCTCAAAATGTGGCAACTTATACAAAAGAAGAACTACATGAGCCCCGGAAGAAATGAGGGGCTCACCAAGACTGTTGTGAGGAGAGAAAGAGAGCACCATTATCTGCGATCGGCGCTATCTACGATCGAACCACCTACATACATTCAAAGATGTAGCACCCCCGATAAAATGAACGTTAGTATTGTCGAATAATACAAGTATGTAAAGGCAAACATCAATCTTGGTAGAATGAACACTGAAACAAATAGGAGGCATTCATAATAATCCATAAGTGCTTCACAAAAATACAAAAGAAATTCCAAGTAAGGATCACATAGTTTCCGACTCAATTTTCCATCTTTTTAGGTTAATAACCTTAGTGCCAAGTGCCACAACTCACAATGCAACCGTCTTCTTACACGGAGTACGGTCTCGGCCCGACCGACTAAGCCATCTCTAGTGAGACATAACCTATATCCACAATAATCAGTAGATCCAGCATAAGTGCCACCATGTGTACGGCATGGTGTCCGATCTCGGCACGATCGGCTAAGCCATCTCACTTAGACATAACCTCTTTCAATTGTTCAACTCAATTCACATTTCTTTCTCATCTTTCATTACGTGGCACAAGCAACCTCATTTATTAAGTCTTTCTTGGCATATGCACGCATTTTACAGTTCAAATCCTTCCCTTTTTATACATTTGAATAACAATATCATTCATGTCAATAAGTCCTATCACATAAGGCATTGCACACATAAGGGAAAGATCTAGAAAATCACAGCACGTTCTCAAATAGCATGATTACATGCTAAACATTTAGAGCAATTACGGAACATTAATCTTTCATCCCAACACATTAAGGCAATCAATTCTAGTATGATCAAGTCGGAACTTACACCAATTATTAGGACACCAAGAGTTCGATTAAAAAGAAGAGAGTTAGTCATACATACCTTAATTGAGTTTTCCTTAATTCCTACAAAAAGTTCCGGAACCGTTTGTACCTTCAATCTATTTAACAATGTAGCACAATTGAACCCATAATTAGGAAATTGATCATAGCCCTAGCTCACTTGAGCATTATATCAAACATTATGTGTTTCTTAAGGTCCCATGACCCCCTTTTTAGTGGAAGATTACCCCAACCCATTTCCCATTCTTTACTATCTTTGTTTTAAAACTCCCCCACATACTTTAGGATCCCATGCATGCAAGGTATCCACCCTTATCCCCATGAACTACCTCACTAATGGCCCAATATAACTATATTATGGAATTAAGAGCTGTAGTGATAGAAGCTTACCTCTTGGGAAGGAGACCTAGGTGCCTTTCTTGTTAATTCTCCAAAGTGTTTAGGCAAGGATTGAAGAACAAATAGATGAAGACCACTTCCTCTCTCTATGATCCCTTTCCCTCACTCTAATTTTTCAGAAAAATGTGCTCAAATGGCCTAAGGTGGGTGTTTTAACGGAATGGGGGTCGGGTTTTAAATTAAGAAAATGGGTGCCCCGACACAGATATGCGGTTGCAGATGCGACCACAAAATGGTTATGTTGTCCGCATAGTAACCGTAGAAATAGCCCTCAGGGGCTCGAATTTTTCTGACCGTGTATGCGACCAGTATGCGGTCCGCATACTTGTTCTGGGGTGGCATAATGCACCGCAGAACTCCCTTCGTTGAAACCCAAGAGAAATTATGCGGCCAATGTGTGGTCCGCATAGTGATTATGCGGTCGCATAATCGACTGCAAAGCTGACCTTAAATTGGCCGCAAAAATGCACACATTTTCAAAACATTTTCCTTTAGCCCAAAGGCGTACTGTTCAATCTCGGCACCACGAAGCCCCGGGTTTCTAGGCAAAATTTTATGGGGCCTTACATTAAATGGATAATATCATTAGATTGATACATAAGGTTTGATTCCATGATTGCATTTGAAGTAGCCCCAGTGACCATCAGTAATATCTATTAAAATCTGGATATCCAACATATTATGCAACTTTTCGATAATGTCAAAAGGGGGAAGATAGGTGTACCTTCTATTACTTTGAATTGTGATGTTTATAACCTAATGAACCTGGACCGTGATGATTAGTGACTTTAGAATGAAAAATGTTCTAACTTTGTGTTGATGTTGAGCTGAGTTGAAACATGGCTTATGCTTATGAAAAGCACAGAGTTTGTCATCATCAAAAAGAGAAAATTTGTTGGCCCAACTGAAGTTTGTTTTGATGATTGACAAAGGAACTCAAGCATGAACGGAGTCCATACACAGTGTACACAGGCACGGGCAGATTCGGTCATAAGGGATGCACGTGAAGGAGATAAGCTTAAGTTGTTATATCTGATATCTCCTGATCGAAAAAGTTGCATAAGTGATAAGAAGAAGGACTCCTAACTCGAAAAAAACTCTTTCCAAGATAAGAGGAGTTAGAAGCTGAAGATAACTAGAACTCTTCCACCAAGGAAGAGTATAACATTGGAACTCTAGTTATTTCTTATTCTACTAACTCTATATATTTCAGGGTGTTCTCATTTTACAAGTACGCACAAACGCAGAAGTAAAGCAAGAGTTGAGAGCAAAAAAGCAAGGCATTTTGCAAGCAATTCCTGTGGGATTCAAGTGTGTGAACCTAAAGTTACATGAACCAGATAGAAGAACCAGTTTCAAGTGCTTGTCTTTTATTCTAGTCTCATTGTAGTAGGGCTTTTGAGTTGTACCTTTCAGCTTTATCTAGAAGCAATTGTACCAGGTACTCTTAGTGTTGTATTCAAGTTAGAGTTAACTTGAAGTTGTTGCAACAAGTAGAGGTTGGTTGCCACAACGGGATTAGAGGTAATCCTTAGGTTTACAAAGAGTTTTGTAAATGTTGTTTGGGCTAGTGATTTACTGAAGTGTTGGAGAAAATCTAGAGTAGTGGGTTGTGGTTTTTCACCTTTTAAGCCGGGTGTTTTCCACGTAAAAATCCTTGTGTTCTTTACTGTCTGCATTATTTATTCTGCAACTGTAGTGTAAGGAACACATAAAAGAAACAGGTCCTTCGATGATCCAGTGCACGCGAAAAATAAGACATCACACAAATTAGCCCCTCTTGTGTAGTATTTAAGTATAAAACATCATTACAGAGACAAATGAATAATCTCGTAAGTAGTGTACCGATACAAAGTATGAGAAAAGCTAGCCCTGTTCAGTGATCATTCTTACTACCAAGGATTGTTGTGGGATGCTTGGGATCCCTTCATTTCTAATTAGAATTTAGTCGGCTTGCGAGCTTCCCGTTGATGGATTGTCATCGAGAAGTGAAGGCTGTAGTTTGGGAATCATAGGCTGCCGATTTATGCTAGTTTAATCAGGAAAATTCTTGGTAAAGAGTGTTTCACCTCTTTAGTGGGCTACCTGGCACGAATCTAGATTAGTCGCGCCAGTATAAAAAAGAAAGATTCTACATATGTTAATGTATTCACTCCCACATTCCAATAAGCACGTTATCCTTTCTGCAGAGATGCATTTTTTTGCAGTTCAATAAGAAGATGCTTACTCAGTCAAACACAGATTTCTCTGACTCCAAATTATCTTTTAGGAAGATGGAATAGCAGCTAACCAAAGACAAAAAAAATTAAGAAATTTAACATTTATTCTGCTTAAGAGACTAAAATCAACTGAATCCAATATAAATTTCCAGATGAAAATACAAGTAGGTGAGGTATACAGAGAAAGGAGACGAACACTACAATTCCACATTAACTAGTTATTAGGACTCTAATATGTGATCTAAAGGCTCATATGAACACAGTAACAGGATATTTCTTATCTTCTACAACAAGATAATATTTCCCTTCATCAATTACTGATATACCATATTCATTAGCCCTAGTGAAGTGTTCACAAGGGTTCACCACAAATTTGATTTTGGTGTTTTCTCCTGCATCTATATGTACACTCTTGAATCCAATCAACTGCTTTATTGGAACCTCATCTCTCACCTTGGAATGCCTAAGAAACAACAATACAGGGTGCTTACCAGCTATTTTCCCCTTGTTTTTCACCACAACCTTAACTGAAATCATAGCCTTTTTGCAAGACTCTGATCCAATATCCGAAACTGCTACATTAAGAAGTGAACCATGTTTTCTTGCCTTGTCTGTCCTTAGGTTATTGAAGTAGAGCTTGTCATTATTGACAGAGTCAATCTTGTATGAATAACTTGTGTAACTAAGGCCATAGCCAAATTCATAAACTTTTGGCCCATTGTAAAATCTGTACGTTCGCCCTGGATATCCAGTCGTTGAGTTAGGCCTCATGTTCATGTCTGACATTGGTACTTTTATAAATTCCTTAGGATACCAAGTCGCTGGTAACCTGCCCCCTGCAAAGAATATGTGATCTTGCATATTAAACAATTTTTCCAACAAAACATTACTTATAATAGTAAAGAGATTGTTGATGCTCAAGTTGACCTGGATTATGTTCACCAAAAATAATTTGTGTTAGTGCAGCTGCTCCGCCCTCGCCAGGGTAACCAACCCACAAGATGCCTCCGATTTTCGGGTTGTTCTTGGCAAAAGAAATATCAATAGGACCTCCACCTACCAACACAAGTATAACAGGTGCAGCAGCAGCCTTGGCTACTGCTTTAATAAGAGTCTCTTGCTGGCCAGGCAGCCCGAGTTCTGTGCGATCCCAGCTCTCCCTCTCCACACGCTGGTCTAATCCCATTATTAAAACAACATACTGTGCCTTTTTAGCAACATCAACTGCTTCATGTGTTGCAGCAGAAGTACAGTTGACAAAGTTGCAGCCCAGATGGTAGTGTATGTTTTTCACGATGTGCTGAAATCCTTGGAGTAATGAAACATTCTTGCATGGAATGCCCGCGTAGTTACCTAAAAGTAATTCAGCATCATTTGCTTTTGGACCTATTACAGCAAGTGATGTGGTTTTGATCTTAGAAAGTGGAAGGAGTTTGGGAGAGTTCTTCAAAAGGACAATGCCATTTCTTGCTGCTTCAAGGGATAGATCCTGGTGCTTTTTACTACAAACCTCTGCTGCTGCAATGTCTCCATATTCCAATTTTCTTGGGTCACCATTGAATAGTCCTAACCTCATTCTAATAGAGAAGATATTGCGAAGAGCTCTGTCTATATCGGATTCTTGTAATTTCTTCTTCTCTAAAGCTAATCTTGCGTTGGTTCTCACCCAGGAACCACAGTTTACATCCATACCTGAATTTCAGTTGACAAGGAAAAATTCAAATAGTTGTGATGAATTAAGTTGGCCTAGCATGGAGAGAACTTATAAATCACACCTTTTCTTTACATATTGTGAAGAAATATGTCATTTGATACAAGTTGTTGCTTGTTTATATATCAGTAAAAGTAAAGCGTATGTCAATGATTGATTTTAGCAATACAAGCGTTATCATCAGTAGCAGGGGCGGATATAAGGCAAAATCTGTTTTTTACCTCTATATATTAAGTTTTGAATCAACTTGACACAACTCAAAAGTGTAGCTTAGTGGTCAAGGGGGTTCAAAACTTTTGTAAGGTCATAGGTTCAATTCTTTTTTTTAACTTTTGTCTCTTTGAACCCCCTTCGCGGAGATCCTGCCTCCGCCACTGATCAGTAGATAAGTTCAATATAAGTATATAAGGAATGACTACTGGAGATTATAACTCTTAGACTATAGGAGTGTTGAGATCACTGAACATTCCAATTGAAGTTGCTAATTAACAACAAGGAGTGAAATAAGTTCTAATTAGATATGGTATGCATTTGAAATGCATTTTCCTCCAATTTCAGTAACAGACAAGATAATCATTCTTTTAAAAGCAAAATTAAAGCAGAGAAAGGATCAGTTACCAGCTTTGAGAGAAGCTGCAACTGCATCTTCAACTGTGTATCCCTGGTGATCATGCATAACCTTAACTGCGTCGCAATCTGATACAATGGAACTTTTCAGCAATAGACAGCAGTTAGTTTTGTGGTGCTGGAATCATATTTCATCTTAGAAACGCTGAATGTAACAGAAACAAATATCCATTTGCTTATCTAAGTAAACTTTTTACCCGTTGAATCCCCATTGTCCGCGGACAGTCTTAGTCAGGAGATCATAGTTACCGCAGTTAGAGACCCCATTGAGACGATTATAAGCACACATTAGACTGGTAGCTTTTCCTTCTTCCACGCAGGTCTTGAATGGTGGTTGAAACGAATCTGCCATATCCTGCGCTGTAACCTGAATGACACAACGAAATCTCTCATCTGTTCGCATATTGTTTTCCTTTTGGTTCCAGAAGTGATTAATAGTATATACTATGAAGCAGCATCAGTACGTGAAATTAACCAATATAGGATCATTACATCACATAGAACTTCTATGATTCCTAATTTGTATGACTCTAGAACATCTAAGACAAACAAATAGGGGATGTACTATCTTAGTAGTATATTGCATCTTGCTTCTGTATTTAGCTAGTTGATCCGCCACATTGTTTTGTTCCAAATCGTTCAGCATACAAACAAAATTCTCCTGAGCAGGATTTTAGCATCTACATTGAGGACCAATTCCAAAAACTAGGATATATGAAAGGCATGTACAACATAATCCTCAAACAGAACAAACAATGAATATCAGGTAAGCGAGGTCCAGGTTCGTTACTAACCTGAGCATCGAAGGTGAAACGATAGTGGCCATTCCAGTGATCCAAATCCTGAGCTGTAAAGTGCTTGCAGCAAGCTGAGGCTTGAAGATGCCCGTCTTTGAGCTTCCCACCTCGAAAACTATCGCCTTGAAGTCCTCTTACATAAGCCACTCCATATTTTCCTACCATCATCGGGTCTTCTCCTGCTGTTTCTTGAGCTCTACCCCATCTTGGGTCCCTTAGAATGTTTATATTCGGTGCAAAGAATGTCATTCCTTTTAGTTCACCAGTATTGTATACAGCTCTTGCCTCTCTTGAAATTGCCTAGGCAAAATGTGTACAACATATCAGTACTAGGTGTTAAGTTTATTATTTGAACATTTTACTGCATATATATTTACCACATTCTGCACTACATAGAACCCCTTAATATCAACGGACATTTATTATTTCTTGAATCTCTTCACAGAAAACTTGATATCTGTTTAATCTAATTAAATGTTAATAGTTCTTATTTATAGAACTATTTGACACAGACCTAAAATGTTCTTCTCCAAAATTATGTTTTATGGAGAAAGTGTTGGGGTCATTTGGTTCAAAACTGTTGAGTTGTGTCCCACGCCGGTGGGGAATGAGTGTCTTGGTCTCCTTATA
Organism: Nicotiana undulata; assembly: GCA_005239495.1. Taxonomy (NCBI): domain Eukaryota; kingdom Viridiplantae; phylum Streptophyta; class Magnoliopsida; order Solanales; family Solanaceae; genus Nicotiana; species Nicotiana undulata. The sequence continues at coordinate 82,943 of ML251399.1, read as the reverse complement.
TGATCTTGGGCAATCCTCACCTCATAAGCTAGCTTTTGGGTTTGAGTTAGGCCCAAGTTACATTCTTATCATATAGTATCAGAACCAGACACATCCCAATTTATTGTTACCGATATTGGCCTCCATTTATATTGTCCGTGTTCCAGTTGCAGGCTTGGACGTGAGTGGGTGTTGGGTTGTGGGCGTCCCACATCGGTGAGGAATGAGTGTCTTGATCTCCTTATATTGTCTTGGGCAATCCTCACTTCATGAAATTAATATTGTTTTTATGAAATTAATATTGTTTTTAGTTACTACCTCCAACCAAATGCGGATAAATTTAATCGCAAAAATTCTATCGAGATAACCCTAATCCCTTGAACCAAATGATGACATTTTCTCTGTCTAACTTGCACATCAACAATATTATTTTTTCAAAACCACTACAATTAATATTTCAATATTCAGTTAAACATGGTCGTATAAAATGCAACACAAGGCTGAAATTTAGTATAGCTGACCCAAAAAGAGCAAATAATTAAATACCTGAGCAATTCGATACCAGAGATGTTCATCAAAAGTAGAAGCAGTAAGAATGATCTGAGGGAACTGAGTTGCAGTTCTAATGCTTTCATTGAACGACATCCCTTCTCCTGCATATGTTAGGCCGTGTAACGATTCCGACCACCATTCGTAAGCAGAGACATTTAGCCGAGTAATGGCGGGTGCAGTGTTACCCAGTTGTGATATTTTCTCGTCCAAATTTAGGCGTGAAATTAGATCCTCTACCCTTTGGGGGATGGTTAATGATATGTTACAGAATGTAAATGTTCTGGTAATTGGGTTGGACGCGTCACATGAAAATGGAGGACGAGTTGACTCAGTAGAGCTGAGAAATGAGATGATAATGGTGATCACTGCAATTTTATGGAGTCCCATATTTTGGATTAATTTTCTAACAGAAAGGGGGGGAAATTGCGTCCTGTTTTTTTTATTGGGAGAAGAAGAAGATGATGAAGAAGGAATGGTTAGGTTCGGCTGTTACTAGTGAAATACATTGGTGGCGCCAAGTGCAGAACCTTTGAAACGTAACTGTTGGAGTAATATTTAATTAGTTGAGTTAACAATATCTTGATAATAAATTCAGTAATGAGATTAAGAGAATTTAGATTCATGTCTTATATGCATGTATGTTCCCTCCTAGCATGTGTTTGATATAGTACTTTTAAGTTTTATCAATAGTTATAACATTATTGGAAGTGAAACATTGATTGCATGGTGTAGCAAAATAGTTACAAGAAAATAGTTATCCACTTATATTATCCATAAAAATTGGGTCGGATAATGTACTTTTTAAAAATAAGTCAAATATGGATAAAAACCATATTATCTACTTAGAAAAGGGATAATCAATAGATAACTAATAGGTTTAACTTTTACAATTGTAACACCTTAAATTCTGATGTTCCTCAAGTTTGAGAGACTAGGAATTCTCCCAAAAGTAATCATATTCAAGAACCCATGGATAATATGGATATTCATATTATCTGTCGTTTAGCCTCTTTTTTCTCTGCATTAAATATGGTCAAGTGGGATAATTTATTCGTTTTTTGCATTACCTATTTTTTACTCTCCCCCTATCCAACCGCCCCGCCAGTTTACCGCCCCTAATTGCGTAAAAATGGCGTGTGGTAGCCACTAATAAAGGCGGTGTTTATTTTTTATCCACTAATTCTTAAGCTGAGTAAAAATAGCCACTACTCTATTAAAATTATTTTGAAAAGACTGTTTTGCCCTTTCTTCACTTCTTATATTCTAAAACCCTTCTCTTATTCATTCAGACTGAAAAATTCGGAGGCAAAATTTCAAAGGCTTTCTCGCGTGCTCCTCAGTATCTGTATCATCCTTCATGCAAACCAGTTGCACTTAATATTTTCCTTCGTGATCTTCTCTGCAATGAACGATCGAACTGGTAATTTTTTTTTTTTTTGCATTGAACGATCGAACTCGTATATTTTTTTTTTTGCTTTTATGCATTTTTGTTTTTGTATATGTGTAATCGAGATCAATGTTGTGTGTGGCATCAAGTATGTGTGAAATTTCAAAAATAAGGATTATAAGTTGATTTAGTGTCGAATAAGTATAGGATTTTTGTGATGAAGTTATTTAGAAATTTTTGGTATTGAAATGTGTTTGTGGTTCAATCAATATATTTGATTATGTAAGGACATTTCATAAAAATAGTCATACGAATTCATAAGCTAACTGTGTTTATGAATTTTTAGTTAATTATGTTCATAAAAGTTAAGGACTGAGTGTCCTTAACTTTTGGACTTGGATCTCAAAGTTAAGGATTGAGTGTCCTTAACTTTAGAACTTGAAACTTGAAGTTCAGGACCAGGTGTTCTGAACTTTTCAACTTGAAACTATAAGTTAAGGACTGCAACTTGAAGTTTAGGACCAAGTGTCCTTAACTTTTTAACTCGAAACTTGAAGTTTAGGACAAGTTTAGGACCTATTGTCCTGAACTTTTAAACTTGAAACTTGACGTTCAGGACCTATTGTCCTTAACTTTTAAACTTGAAACTTGAAGTTAAGGACTGCTTGTCCTTAACTTTTGAACTTGAAACTTGATGTTCAGGACCAAGTGTCCTTAACTTTTAAACTTGAAAGTTGAAGTTCAGGACCTATTGTCCTTAACTTTTAGACTTGAAACTTTAAGTTAAGGACTGCTTGGTCTTAACTTTTGAACTTGAAACTTGAAGTTCAGGACCAAGTGCTCTTAACTTTTCAACTTGTAACTGTAGGTCCTAATATTTTAGTCCTAATCTTTTATGTTCTTTTTCCTTCTTTGTAGTGTGCTAATGGAAGAAGATCGTGTGTTCGAGTCTGATGTTTGGCGTAATTTAATGAGCTATTGGAAAGAAGATTTAGAGTATAAGGAAACAATAAAAAGTTTTTTGTCGAACAGGCAGTGGAAGAAGTTGAGGGACGGTATTTTCGAAAACTTTTTCCGATTACAAAGTGTGAATAAACTTATTCACTGTGTATTACTTTCAGAAATTGTAAGTAATGATCCTAATTCGATGAAATTCAAGGTTTTTGACCATGAAATTAAGTTTACACGTGAAGCATTTAATATAATTACTGGTTTGAACTGTTCTTCTTCACTGGACATCAAAGGTTTGCATGAAAAAGAGAATATGCTTTCGAAAGCCTATTTTCCTGGAAAGGATAGAGTTGAGTTAGGTGATTAGTTTAATTTTATTACTAGTCACCCAGATAGTACAACTTCATCATTTGTAGGCAGCGATGATGATGTTGTGAAGTTGGCAACAATTTATTTTGTTGAATCTGTTTTGTTGGGGAAGCTGAAGAATAAGAATGTGTCCGAGCAGATAATGAAAATTGTAGATGATGATCAACTCTGTTCTTTTTTCAACTGGGGATCTCTTTGTTATGAAACGTTATTAAAATCATTGAAGAGTTGTTTGAAGCCCAATGAGAATGAGAATGATAAAGAGAAAGACAAAGATAAAGACAAGGATAGTTACACTCTACTTGGCTTTCTTTTTGCTTTTTGTGTTTGGATTATGGAAGTCTTGCCAATTTTCCAAGAAAAACAATTTGTGAACTTCCGATAATGTGGTTATCCTCGGATGTTATGTTATTCAGACATGAAATCTCCACAATATGATTCTCTGTGTAAAAGATACTTCCATAATGAAAGTGTAAGTTAATCTGATTACTAGTTTTTTTTTGTTTATGTGTTTTAGTTCTGAAAACTTATGTTTTTTATATATAATAGTTGTATAAATTGACCGAGGTGGCACCATTTATTTCTTGTGAAGAAGATGCGGAGCATGTTAGTGTGCATTAGCGATTGTCTCAAGATCAAAGCTCAATGCCTTCTTCCACACAATTTGATGAAGCCATTCTTAAGGAAATTGTTAATGTAGGTTTTCTGTCTTTGAATAACATTAGTTTTTTATTTGATTGTTTTTTGCTTAAGAGACTTTTTTGTTTTTATGGTTTTTGATTCAGAGATCATCAGAGAAGTTTAAAAAGGATCTGCAGGCTGAAGTTACTAGAATAAATCAGAAAATATCTGTGACAGAAAAAAAGATTGAAAATGATATCAAGGTAATATCATTACTTTCAGTTAGTTAAAAGTTAAGGACATCACGTCCTTAACTTTTGAGTTTGTTATTCTAAGTTAAGGATCAAGTGTCCTTAACTTTTTGAGCTTGTTAGTCTAAATTTAGGACCTTGTGTCCTTAACTTTTGAACTTGAAACTTGAAGTTCATGACCAAGTGTCCTTAACTTTTTAACTTGTAAGTCAAAGTTAAGGACCATATGTCCTTAACTTTTGAACTTGGATTTGAAAAGTTAAGGACTGCCTGTCCTTAACTTTTGAACTTGAAACTTGAAGTTAAGGACCTATTATCCTTAATTTTTGATCTTGTAACTATAAGTTACGGACTGCCTGTCCTAACTTTTTGAACTTGAAACATTAAGTTTAGGAGCAAGTGTCCTTACCTTTTGAACTTGTAAGTCTAAGTTCAAGACCATCTGTCCTTAACTTTTGAACTTGAAACTTGAAGTTCAGGATCAAGTGTCCTTAACTTTTCAATTTGTAACTTGAAGTTCAGGACCTATTGTCCTTAACTTTTTAACTTGGAATTTAAAGTTAAGGATTGCTTGTCCTTAACTTTTGAACTTGTAACTTGAAGTTTTAGGTCTATATGTCCTTAAGTTTCTAACTTAGTTTCTTTCACAGGATTTAAAGAAAAGTCTAGGATCAAAGATTGATACTTTGTTGAAGATTTTTGTGAAACCTGATGAACGGAACATAGAGAGAGAATCTAGTGTTCCAATGAGTAAAGATGGAGTTAATGATCATGGTGATGGTACAGAACGTACTATTACAATTAACAAAGATGCATGTGGTGATGAATGTGATGATACAGATGTGCATGCAGAAGTTCAGTATGAAAGCGATTATAGAGATGCACATCTAGATGATGAAACTGATATTGGCACTCAAATTGGGAAAGGTTAGATATAGATTTTGAATTTGTTGTCATTGAAATTTATATTCAATAGCGTAATACATATAAACTTTTTTGTGATTACAAATATATGTAGAATCTATTGATGGAGTGGAAGTTCAAGATGTAGTAGAATGTCAAGACCAGGAAAATCCAAAAGAGACGGGAGTAACAGAAAAAATTTGTAAATGTGGAGTGCAATCTCAGGATTTAGAAATACCCAAGGAACAAGCATAAGTGAGACTATTTCCAAATGCATAGATGGAACATGTGATCTCTCTACACCTCGCTCTCTTACCGACAATATTGGAAGCCAAGAAAATGCTAGTGAAGATAATGATTTAACTGGGATCATCTTGACAGTTGCAAAAGGTTAGACAATGTTTTTTTTTAATTTTATACATGTTTGTTTTAATCAAATATTAGTAACAAGTACTAATTATGTTAGCTCTTGTAAATATTTTGCAGAATCTTGTGAACTTGCAATTGAAGAACATGGAGAACAGTTGCAAGATAAAGAAAATGTGCAGTTGGAAGATAAAGAAAATGCAACCAATATGTCAGCTCAATCGTCTGTTGAAAAAATACAAGAAGGCAGTGTGAACAAGACAGGTATTGGTTATGTTCTTGGTTTTTGTCTCTTCATTTGACGACTTGAAGCAAATTAATGTGCTTATATAGTGTTGTCTGTAGAGCAAAACAAAGATGAAGCTCTTAACCAATATACTAGGAAAAGGAAGAGAGATGATAGTATTGGTTATGACGGTCCATCATTTTCTATTCTTACTCCTACTCCTCCAAGTACACAAATGAGCATCGATGAGGGTTTGTCTATGGAGGTTGAAGGAAATGTTGAAGAAGAGCTTTGTCGAGGTAAACCGAATAAGAAGCTTAGTTGGCAGTTGAAATCTCCTTTTGAACATGAAAGAAAAACAACAAAATCGATGGCGCACAATGAAAATACTCCCGAGAATTCAGGCTGGATAAAATCAAAATATACTCGTACATGTATTTTTCATTATGCCAAAGATGATGCAAAATTATTGAAGAAATTCAACGTGTGGTTGGGCAAGGAGAAAAGGAAAGGTCGCAAAAAACCGCAAGTCCCTTAATGTATTTCATTATTTGTTAATTGCTTAAATTCATGTCCTTAACTTGTAAATTTAAATTTAGGACTAAGTGTATTGATTTTGAAATTCCTAAAGCTAAGTGTCCTTAAGTTCTGTGATTGTAAGTCTAAGTTTAGGACCAAGTGTCCTTAACTTTTGAACTTGGAAATCAAAGTTAAGGACCAAGTGTCCTTAACGTTTGAACTTGGAATTCAAAGTTAAGGACCAAGTGTCCTGAACTTTTGAACTTGTAAGTCAAAGTCCAGGACCATGCGTCCTTAACTTTTCAACTTGAAACTCAAACTTCAGGACCTAGTGTCCTTAACTTTTCAACTTGAAACTCAAACTTCAGGACCTAGTGTCCTTAACTTTTGAACTTGAAACTCAAACTTCAGGACCAAGTGTCCTTAACTTTTCGACTTGAAACTCAAACTTCAGGACCTAGTGTCCTTAACTTTTCTACTTGAAACTCAAACTTTAGGACCATGTGTCCTCAACTTTTGAGCTTCTTAGTCTAAGTTCAGGACTAGATGTCCTTAATTAGGAAATGAGGACTAACTTCTAATTTTGATTTTTTCAAAATTTTCAGGGGACAAACTGATATATATGCTGATGATAATCGTGTGAAAAAAAATTCATACAAATTGTATCATCAACAAATCAGTAGCAAAATGTTCTTCCTTGAGCTTTCAGATAGTAGTTTTGTACTTGATGATAAAGTTTGATAATTCGCAAAACATTTATTTTCTTTATTCTTAATTTACTGTTTTTTAATTATTTTATGACTGATGGATTTGTTTTATTTTTTGCCTTTTTATGAAACATATTGACGTTGCCCTATATTATTTGAGAAAGAAGGAGTGCTACCACCCACGCGACCATCTTTTTCATTGCACAACTACAGATATAGTTTTTGATAACTATATGCTAGAGAAATATATAAGGAATTCAATGAAAATATTACAGATGACTTTTGGTGTGGTGATAATAAATTGGTTCTGACACCATATGTGTGGGGTGACAATCGTAGATGTGGAATTGCTTGGACAGAGGTTGGCAAAATCTTTTTTCCATGTCGGCTTCCTTTAGAAGATGATAATGCTGTCACACATTTTCTTTTGGGGGTATTGGACTTGAATGAGAAAAAGATTGATGTGTACGATTCCATATATAGTGATCCATATGAGGGAGGAATGAATCACATTGAAATGTATGCACGCGTGATCCCTCACTTACTAAAGTTCTCACAGTTTGAGAAAAATCACAAGTCTTTTGGAAATGCATTCAACAAATTTGATATCCAGTGGCAAAGATCACCACACCAAACTGGATCATACGTGTTGTTATTTGTTATATAATTTATATGTACTTTGGATTTATTGTTTAATTGACTCCATATCTTACATTTTTCTTAGGACTGATTGTGGTGCATTCCTAATCAAGAATGTGGAGTTGTTGATGATGGGAAAGAATGTGGAGAAATTCCAACCTGAAGAGATAAAAGACTTTAGAAAAGAACTTGCAGCAAATCTTTGGGCACATGGAGAGTGGAAAAGAAATTCTGGTTATGATACACCACCAGGAAATGTTCGCGACGACTATGATAGTGAAAATGAAACTTGTTGTCCGAAGGAGCTGTAGTTTAGTTGTAAAGAAAGTTAGTTGTAGTTGATTTTTTGTAAAGAACCTATATGAATTCTGGAATATCTTGTAAATTCTGCAAAATGCACTTTTATTTTCTTTGCATAGCATAATTTTTGTCACAGATATGCAAAATTACAATTTCAAAAGTAATATGAAGGCATCATGTTATTAATTTTTTTGTTTCTGTCAAGTATTGATTTGTCCATTTGCAATACCTAAATTAAGTGTATTGAGCTTGTAAGTATTACTTCAGGACCAAGTGTAATTGAACTTCAAATTCAAATTTAAGGACCAAGTGTCCTTAACTTTTGAACTTGTAAGTCAAACTTCAGGACCAAGTGTCCTTAACTTTTGAACTTGAAAGTCTAATTTCAGGACCATGTGCCCTCAACTTTTGAAATTTAATCTTTAACTTTTGAACTTGAAACTCAAACTTCAGGACCAAGTGTCCTTTTTTTGGTGCTTAGAACTGTAAGGTAACTTTTGAACTTGTAAGTCAAAGTTAAGGAATGCATGTCCTTAACTTTTGAACTTTGAACTCAAACTTAAGGACTGCATGTCCTTAAATTTTGAACCTGTAAGTCAAAGTTAAGGACCAAGTGTCCTTAACTTTTGAACTTGAAACTCAAAGTTAAGGATTGTTTGTCCTTAACTTTTGAACTTTGAACTCAAACTTAAGGACTGACTGTCCTTAACTTTTGAACTTTGAACTCAAACTTAAGGACTGCATGTCCTTAACTTTTGAACCTGTAAGTCAAAGTTAAGGAATATTTGTCCTTAACTTTGACTTATAAGTTCAAAAGTTAAGGACAGTCAGTCCTTAAGTTTTGAACTTTGAACTCAAACTTAAGGACTGCATGTCCTTAACTTTTGAACCTGTAAGTCAAAGTTAAGGAATATTTGTCCTTAACTTTTGAACTTATAAGTCAAAGTTAAGGTCTGGATGTCCTTAACTTTTGAATTTTGAACTCAAACTTAAGGACTACTTGTACTTAACTTTGGAATCTGTAAGTCAAAGTTAAGGACTATCTATCCTGAACTTTTGAACTTTGAAATCAAAAGAAACAAAAAGAGCGTAAGCAGAACGAAATTTTGAAAATTCAGACATCTGCTCAAATAAGAATAATCTAAATGAATCCAATTTATAGCAAAAACTTAAAAGAGTCAATAAATCTACTATTCTCCATGCTTCCTTGAAAATGGATGGACTGTCGGAGAATATATATATACAAGATGTTCTATTATGACCAATTCTTCTGCAACGACCACATTTGAATGATATTTTTGATGACTCGGTAGCTGGAATATGCCTTTTCTTCTGCCTTCTACCTGGTGGCACTTTGAAATCTTGAGGTTTAATAATTTGTGACTTAACACTGTCTGGTACAATCCAAAAATCAGTATGTCTTACAGGATGTATTTGTCTTTCATATGTTTTCAGCCAAGATTCCTTTAAGTACCAGTGCGAGCAAAAGTTGGACTTCTTGATGTTTCTCTTCTCGATAGCTGCAATTGCATGTATGCATAGTAGTTCATCAAATTGAAACTGAAAACAATCACATGTTCTTTTGTTTAAGTCCACCAAGAAAGTAATTCCTTCTTCGTCAACTCTAGAATGCCATGAATCAACATGGAAGACCTTCAATGTTGAAAAATTATAAGTTAGTACATTATGTTAAATTATATTAAAATAATAACCTAAACATAGAACATAATACTTACATTCAAAGTAAATGCTAAATCTATCTTTTTCTTCAATTCCTCTTCTACCCAACAAGAAATATCTTAAAAAGTTCCTTCTGCTTGATTTCTTCTTTCATAAAACCAACGTTGTAGCTTCACTTGAATGAAATCCATCATTCTTAATATAGGCATCTCCCTTGCATCTAATAGGACATATTCATTGACTCATGTCATATCTTCGTCGTGGACTACAAGAACGTGCCAACCTTTCCGGTGGTTCTTCCATCAAGTAGTCATAAGTCTTCTTATATATGACATATAAAGATCAAATTATTTGAGCCTGTATACTCTTGCAGCACTTTGAAAAAGTTTTATGACCTCACTTTTCACTTTTCTTCGCTTTAGGTTCTGCTCCAAATGATAGATACAAATCCCATGGTGTCTTTCAGGATATACCTTTGATGGCATATGCAATAGATTGATGCATGTCTGATAAAAAATTAAATCCTCACGGCTTCCAATTTCATTGCGAAGCTCACTAAAGTACCACTCATAGGAATTGTTATTTTCAGATTCTGCTATTCCAAAGGCTAGTGGAAAAAATTGGTTATTTGCATCCTTTGAAACTGAAATCATTAAAACACCATGAAATTTTGACTTCAAAAAAGTTGCATCAAACACAATCACTGGTCTACAATGATTCCAACCATATATTGATGATCCATATGCATAAAACATATAAACAAACCTGAAAATACAGTATAAAAGAAGGTTAACAGAAGTTAAGGACATGCAGTCCTTAACTTAGACTAACAAGGTCAAAAGTTAAGGACAGGTAGTCCTGAACTTCAGGTTACAAGGCCAAAAGTTAAGGACAGGTAGTCCTGAAGTTAAACTAACAATGTCAAAATTTAAGGACATGCAGTCCTTAACTTAGAGTTACAAGTTATAAAGTTAAGGACATGCAGTCCTTGACTTAGATTTACAAGATCAAAAGTTAAGGACATGGAGTCCTTAACTTAGACTAACAAGGTCAGAAGTTAAGGACAGGCAGTCCTTAACTTTTTGACTGCACACATGAAAGTTAAGGACATCACGTCCTTAACTTTTTAACTGGTTAAAGACAACATGTGCTAAAGTTTATAAAATAGACTAATAAACTCTTTTTTGATTGTTTACCTATTGTTGTCGTCTATCGTTATGTTAGTATATGTTCCTGGGTTTTTACTTCTCATAATATACAAGTATGAAGACAATAATTCATAATTCTCTTCAGGAGTTCCTCTTATTAAAGCAGAAGCACGTTGAATAGCACGCCACGCCTTGTGATACCCAATGTCTAGTCCCTGCAATTTTTGCATTTCTGCCATGACAAAAACTGGTGTAACTTCAAACCTTGGGTCTCGAAGATTGTCAATAATGTAACAAATCAACTTTGAAGTTGCATGCCTTTGATCAACTTTCATAGTGTTAACTGAGCAGTCATGATTTTTCTCAATTTTTACTATCTTGAACAGTGTTGAATCTTTAATTCTGAAAGCACGCACACACCACCCACGCCTATCATCATTGCATTTCAACGAATATCTTGTTGATCTTGATCTAACAACCTTGAATTCAAAATGTCCTTTAGTTGCTATTTTCGAAAAATAATTAATTATACTCTTCTTTTTGTCAAATATTGATCCCACTTTTATTTCATCCAATGAAGCATTTTCTCTTAATATCATAGTTGGGTATTCTTTTTGTTTCGAATTTGACCTTCGTCTAGTTAGTTGAGTACAAGTTTTTTCAGCAACTTCTTCGATTACCGGTGCACTCTCTAAGACTTGAATACCCAAAGCTTGTTCGTTGTCAATCTCTATAATGCTTTTTCCTTCAACTTGAATAGAATCATATGTTTGAAGCACCTTTTCAGTTATTGGTTGAGCTTCAACCATATCTATTTCCATTATCTGTTGGCATTTGTTTTGATTGTCATGTTCAGTTTCTCTGTTGACATGTTCAAAGGTGCTTGTTGATCCAAAAACCCTTTCCGAAATATCAACAATGAAACGACAACCCTTGAAGAGTGAATGACTTTTTAGTAACTCTATACATGTGTGAAGATCTAAATCTTTGGATACAAGCATTCCCAGGTTGATATCAAACCATATCATTGCTTCAAACTTGTCTCTATCCAATTCAATAACTTCAAAGATATGTTTAATGAAATCTTCAAACCGAATTGCCTCAGTTACTAGAACAAGCTTTGTTTGATGATCAAGATACTTATAGTCTTCAGTCCATCTACCATTAAAAACAACTATAATGCATATTGTTTCCATCATGCAAGTCAAGAGAATGGGAAGCTCATGACATATTTTATAGAGCAATCCTTGTATAATTAAGAACAGGTAATGTAAGTTCAGGACCAAGTTAAGGACTAAGTGTCCTTAACTTTTGAACTTGGAACCTAAAGTTCAGGACCAAATCTCCTTAAGTTATGAACTTGGAACTGTAAGTAAGGACCAAGTGTCCTTAACTTTTGAACTTGAAACTCAAACTTAAGGACCAAGTGTCCTTAAATTTTCAACTTGAAACTCAAACTTCAGGACCAAGTGTCCTTAACTTTTGAACTTGAAACACAAACTTCAAGACCAAGTGTCATAAACTTTTCAACTTTAAACTCAAACTTCAGGACCAAGTGTCCTAAACTTTTCAACTTGAAACTCAAACTTCAGGACCTAGTTTTGTCCTAAACTTTTCAACTTGAAACTCAAACTTCAGGACCTAGTGTCCTTAACTTTTGAACTTGAAACTCAAACTTCAGGACCAAGTGTCCTTAACTTTTCAACTTGAAACTCAAACTTTAGGACCTAGTGTCCTTAACTTTTGAACTTGAAACTCAAACTTTAGGACCTAGTGTCCTTAACTTTTGAACTTGAAACTCAAACTTCAGGACCAAGTGTCCTAAACTTTTCAACTTGAAAATCAAACTTCAGGACCTAGTGTCCTTAACTTTTGACCTTGAAACTTAAACTTCATGACCAAGTGTCCTTAACTTTTCAACTTGAAAATCAAACTTCAGGACCAAGTGTCCTTAACTTTTTCAAAATAAATTTCAAAACTATGACAATATTTCCTTAATATTCAGAAGAACAACAAAAAAGTTAAGGACACTGTGTCCTTAACTTTTTCAATTCAATTTGCAACGAGGACACCAAATCCTTAACATTATGTCCTCAATTTTTATCGAATTATCACAGGACGCGATGTCCTTAACCTTATCAATCTAGAAATTCAAAAAAAAAAGAAAAAAACAAATTCGAAGCATCAAATTCATATTAACGAAATAAAAATCAACAGAAACACGCAAAAGCTTACTGTAAATTTATGTCGATTTTTGGAGGAGAAAGTTGAATTCTATTGTTTCAAATCGGAAGAGAAGCTTCTGCAAATTGACGATCACAGTCTCTGCTGCTGCTGAAGTTAGTTACGTATAGCTGTTGTTGCTGTTGATCGTTAATAAAAGCGTATGCATAAGTTATAGCAGAAGGGTATTTTCGTCCAGTCAGGTAAAAGTTTATTAAACTAGTGGCTAAAGAATAAAAATATTTAAAACACCGGCTTTAAAGAAAAGACAGGTTCTCTTAATGGCTATTTGTGCACATCGCCCCCTAATTGCATATGTACAACAGAATGGGCCTAGGTCATACACTCCCAACATGGGCTTTTCCAGATATGATAGGAGGGAAGGATAGCTATATTTGCTGGGAATGTTATACAAATAGCCAGGCAGATTCAAAGTTTACTTTTTTTTAGTCATATACATATATTATACATTGACTTATACAAAGTTAGATATATATTATACATAAATAATATATATTATATATTTTTCAGATATTTTTAGTTTAAGAGCTTATGTGAATGACTATTTGGGTTAATTGTTCATTCGGGCGTTAGTCCAGTGGCCAACATTAGGCCTCCAGCGATGTAGGCCCATACTGTTATGGTTTTCTTTGCTGTAGTCTTATTTGTATTAGTAATTACAGTTTTAATTCCCATGCTACCTATGTTTGCAATTTTAACGTTATACTATATTAGTTTCTTCACTAATTTGCAGAACTTTGATTTTCTGAGTTGAAAAAAGCAGTTTATGGTCAAAATGAAGGGTGGTAATTAGTAAAAGATAAAACTTACCCTTATTGTTATACTAAAGGAGCACCTCAAATTATTCTGCGTTGAGCAATGTATCCCTTTAAGTCTTAAACTATTCTTTTAGCATTCCTTAATCTTTTAGAAGCATAAAATAATGACTTTCATTAGTTTTCATTGAATTACCTTATAATGAGGGTGTTAGCCCATTCTTTTCTTTCATAGCTGAAGCAAATGGAAGGAGAGGTTAGAAATCTGTATTTGTAAAATAATTTTGGAAATAATAAAATAACATAAACAGAAATGTAAATGTAATGAAAAATTAATCCGAGCCCACTGAATTCACAGTGTTTCCTTAAGGAATTTAATCCCCTCCTAGTACCCAAGGTTATGGATTATTTCCTCCCAGGATAGAACGAATTTCACACTGGTGTAGTGGTACTTCAAACCCCCGTGTTTCAGCGAACTCAAAGTTCGGTAGCAAATCACACTTACTTGCTTTCTTTGAAGATGAAAGTATGCAGAAAGAAGGAGGAGAACTCAGAAATTAGTATGTAAAATCTGAGAGAATGGACTTGTATTTATAGCCAAAGTTAGGCTGAAATCTGAAGAGGTGCAACTCTTCAGAATAGTTGTTTTTGCAAAAACGCCCATAGAGTAAATGCCATGACATAATTGGCTCTTGTTATTAAAATAAATATTTAATAACATTTCTGTTAATATTTACTATTAACAAATAAATTTGGTCCAAAAAATAATCTCTCGATCGACCAAATCCGAGGCCGAGCCGAGCGAGCGACGACGACGACAGCGCGGGGCTTGCTTTCTTCTCAACTCTTTATTAGCTAGAAGAAGAGCAGTTGCTTATATACTCATCAAAAGTCTTTTCTTCTTCCTATGTGGGACAATTAAGGAGGGAAACTCAAATATTACTCAAATATTTCATTTTCCCCTCAATTTCCCATTCACCCATTTTAAGCATTAATATATCATTAATTACTTAAAAAATCCCAACAGGAGACGTCATGCATGCCGAAGATTTAATAGGTGTCGATAGGCACATCTCTGATAAGGGCTCGATCCTGAGAATTAATCCCAATCGAATGCGATCACGACGTCTTGTTGATATTGATAGAGGATGATGGAGTTTAGCTGGCTGAATCCATCCATAAATTAAACTTAGACCGTGGTAACCTTCGTAACGAAATCGTCACGACAACATCCAAAGGTATAAGAAAAACATATTCTTTCCAATGCTAGTAACTTTTCCTACTCCGCTAAACTTTGAGACGAACCCCCTTTTTATGCCACATTTAGAAATATTGTTTCTGGTTATAGTATGCTTTTGAGCAAATTTACAATTTACTTAGTGCTATTATGAAGTGTATATATACATCAAATTATAACGTGGTATTGATTCGTTCAAATTGTAACAGATTAGGTGAGTGATATATGCATTTACTCGATGTTTCAATTTGCCGAAGCAATTATGTCACTGGAAAAGGAAAAAAATATACAGAGAGAAGCAAAATAGAAGATTTTTAAACTTAGATGTTTCTTTACGAAAAGTGTGAATTATAAAGTTGACAAGAAGCAAAAATGTAGGCTATGGTGGATAATGGACATCCAATTATTCCAAACTTAAATGGACTGGAGATGGGGACTTGAATGATAAAGAAAGTTAGGTAATTGATCAATCTAGTATTAATGTTTTGTTCTTTCCGAGTTCACGAACAAATTAGGTGAACACATATGAAAAGAGCATTCGAAAATAAAGAAAGTTAAAAGGAGACTTTCTAATAAACATTTCACTGGACAGAGTGTCATGTTCATATCAGAAATTTTTAGAAACCACTGTTGTTATGTGGCCGTTAATTTCCTATAGCTATCATATATATAATTACTTCTTATAGCTACTATTCAGTTGTTACGGTAATATATTCGCTGTATTTGTGTTACTGTATTCATAAATACAACCGTAAAAATTGCCTAAAAATCAAGGTAATCCGGTTGTACGCGCATGTATTCACATGTATTCGCGCCATGTATTCATGAATACAATAGCAAAAAGCGCCTAAAATCAGGGCACTCAGCTCTACGCGCATGTATTCACATGTATTCGCGCCATGTATTCATAATACAATAACAAAAGGCGCCTAAAATCATGGCAGTCCAGCTGTCACATGTATTTGCGTTGTTGTATTCGTGAATACAACAGTAAAAAACGTCTAATATTAGGGCAGTTTAGCTGTATGCGCATGTATTCACATGTATTCGCGCCATGTATTCATGAATACAGTAACGACAGTCACCTTAAAAATAGGTATATCCAGCTATCTAAGTAAGAGATAGAAAAAATATAATAGCGTATTTCATGTTTCAATTGTGGTATATACCATAAATACTTATTTTGCTATAAAATATAAAAAAATAGCTATAAAAATAATTTTTAAAATAATTTTAATTTATAATAAAAATGGTGTATGCTTTTACTACGGGAGGTAAAATTTCATTTTCATAGAGATTGCCAAGTAAAGTATTCACATTTTGAAAGTATTCACATTTTCAACTTAAAGAACCATATCTCAAGATATACACGTCCATGTAAATTTTTCCTTTAATTAATTACACGAATAGCAGAAAGAAGAAATAAGTAAATAAAGACCCAATGATAGTGTCCTAGCCATTGACACTGACGTTGTAAATGTACTTTTGAGAATGGACTAATGATAAATATCAAACACAGTGCAGACACGGCTTCCTTACCTATTAATCAATTATTATTGCATTAGCAAGTAGAAAAATAATGAGAAATTATCAATTATGTCTATTTACAAGTAGTTCATTATAAAAATTGGTCAATTTATAAAATATTATTAAAATTAGGCAAATATTCTGATATTAGCCGATTAGTTATTTGTAGCAAAAAAGGTCAAAATTTTATTTTCTTTTGAGTGGGTATTATTGTTGCAAATGATAAGGAATATCTTTTGGAGTTTATATCTCAATTTTGAGTGGTTGAAATTTCATATTGAAGCTCAAAAAAGAAGACATAAAAAAACTGTATATATTTTGTATGCCGAGTGCAGAGACGGTATACAAAATATCTATAATTTATATAATTATATATAAGTTGTACATGAATTGTAGTGTTTGGCCGAATTTCTTTACAAAAAAGTGTAGTTAAGTTTGTTTACTGTAAAATAGTACAATGAATTTATAGCGTGGTTTATAGACAAACGAATTGATTTGATCCTAAAATAATAAATAAAATACAAGACTTAACGTTGCAAAAGATATAAGACAACAAATAGCTTGGTCCCGAGAGCAGAGCTTCCGAAAGGCAGCAATACGAATATCAGTAAACAAGAAATGAAGTGTTATGAGGTTTTGAATTGTATATAGCATAATTTTGTCAAAAAATTCGTGTTTTATACAATAGTTGTCGAAGTAACTATTTATAGTTGCACCTAAGGAACAAGGTCCTAGGATCAAGCCCTTTTTAAATGACAATTATGGGAGCCATTGAAGAATGTGTAACGGCATGCTTGAATGCCAAAATTCTCTATAACGGATTGTCTATTAATACTACAGAATATTCTTCATTGAATGTTATCTGATGACAAGCATTTGTTTGTCTTCATAAGCAATATTCCTTTCGGAGGCTTCCTGGTGCCAACCAAAGTTGCTGCTCCCGGTCTTGGTTTCCGCTGGTCTCGCTTTCCACCTATCTTCGATTCCACGTTTCACTCTATTATATGAGTATTTAATACGAACCAATTTTACCCTATACGGATAGTTCCCCTGCTTTCCGGTGGCACATCTTTGTGTCATTGGGAAGTTGGTGAAGATATCTTTCTTGGCGCGAAATTTTCTAATCTCCTTTGAAAAGTTTGTGATGCTTGATTAGACGCACGTCTCTCCACATTTAATACTCTGAACACGCATCACTCCACGATTTAGCAATACCTTTGCTGGTTCTCGAGGTAATAATGGCCACGATTTTTAGTTGTCTATTCCTTTACTTATACGCTGCTTGATTAGACGCACATCTCTCCGCGTTTAATGCCCCGAAGACGCATCACCCACGATTTAGCGATACCTCACCCACGATTTAGCAATACCTTCACCGATTCTCAAGATAATCATGGCCACGATTTTAGCCGTCTATTCCTTTACTTATACGCCTCATTCTTCTTCTTTTACACTTCACAATTTTTTGAACTCTCTCGACTTCTACTACTCAACTCTTTCTTGCTCTCACTCTTCCTTAACCTTCTTCTTCAAAGAATTCTTACTTCTTTCTGCTAATCATGGCCTCTTCCTCCAAGAACTCAAGCTCTTCAAATAATAAAGAAAGCACCGTTGAAGCTGCTCCTCCTACGGTGAGCACCATTATTCCCAGAAGGCTTAGTACAACCAAGGATTTTGAAGAGAAGTTTCCTTCTAATAGGTTGTTGGTGTATACCCTTCTTCCATCCGTCATTCTAGCATTCCTGTTGTGAGGGAGGATTGTGGTTGTCATGATTTGAACATCATCACTCTGTAATCATGGAGTTTTACTACTGGTATCCAGTTTGCTTGGCACATGTGAGCCCCTTTGTGTGGCGGATGGTATTCTATCTACGGCGGCTATGCTAGGAGACTGGAAAGAGCTCTTCTTGGCCCGCATGATGAATCTTTACTCCCCTAAGAATTTTCATGGGGGAGTAATAAACTTTAGCAAACATGGTCACCATGCTCTTCTCACCAGCATGTATGATGACAACGACCGTAGATGGATGAAGCGGTTTGTTATAGTTGCCACCCAACGACCGTGGACACCAATAAAGCTCGAAGTCTTGGACCAATGGGTATCAAATATGGGTGGAAGGCTAAAAACCATAGTAGGTTGATTCTCAAACTAATCTTGTTTTTACCTCACATATAAGAAAATTGGCTAACTTCTCTTTCTGTTGAATTCAGGTCTTCCGCAGGGCTCTGTTACCGTCCCCGAGGAGGATGTATTGTCTCCCATAGATGCGGCAAGGTTGCTGCAGGGGGCCTTCACCCTGAATAGGTGCCATCGAACCTGCTTTCGGTGCTGGTGCTCCCTCTCGGAGTTCCCGACCGAAGAACAAGCAACAAAAAAGGTGATGTTCCTCTACGACCGAGGGCAAAAGTAAAAGTGTGAAGAACTCCGTGCCCGAGCAAACCACAACCAGTGTGGTGATTGATGATGATAGGGAAGCCAATGATGAAGGGGCTTCCTTACAGAGGAAACAACGACCTTCATTAGCTCAATAGAATACTTAATCTGAAGGGCCAATAACATCAACCGAGGACGACTTCCATGCGCTCTGGGAGAGTGTGCTATAGCGGATGGTGCCAATTATCGCTTTCGAGTCCTATTCGATGCTCTTGGTACTGTGAGGCTGGGTATCGGTCTACCTTCGTCTTCGGTTGATGAGCAACCAGTAACTAGCACTGCTTTTGCCGCAACTACTTCTCAACCAACAACGCCATCAACTTCATCTCCTTCTACGCCATCCATACCTCGATCATCAGCAACTGCTACATCACCCCCACAAGCCTTAGACACCCGAGAGGAGGATGTAAATCCTCCCCAGTCCCCAGACCATGGGACTTTGGGGCACAACTATTCTCCCCCTTTCACTGATCCCCATAGGAGGAGGAATGTCTCCTTCTCAGTTTCGATCGAGTTCCATATGTTTTCCCGGCGAGTGGAACTCGCCAATTACCTCAAGACACTGGCTTCAAAGAAATATAAGAAAAAGATACACTCTCTTTCGGGAGAGTGTAGGGTAAACAATACCATGCACAACACATCAGCAGTACGATATTTGTCCGTTTATTGTTTCTTACTTGTTATGACAGGATTTTTTATTTGAATTATGCAGCTAACTTCCTTGCTTCCGAAGGCCTTCAAAAGTTTATCCTCGATAAAAAAAAACTCACATCCGAGCGGGAACAATTGTTGGCCGAGCGGGATCAAATTGTTGCTCGACTTCCGGCACTAGAAGCACAAGCTGCCAAAGTCGGTGAAATGGAGGCTCGGTTGCAGCAGAACGAGCAGGAGGTGATGGACCTTATACAAGAGGCTGCCCTATTAAATGTACAATTTCAAGAGGCCAAGGCTAAATGGTCTTAGGTCCAGAATGTTGTTCTTACTACTGTCGAGCGCGAGGCTGCCTCTACTGTGAGACTGAATAATTTGGAGGCAACCTTGTACTCCAAAGCTAATGAGGGTGCTGGTGTTGAGGAGAAGCGTGCCCAGATGGAAGAGAAGTATAAGAGGGTCATGGAACACAATAAGGTTTATAACTTCACTATCTATGACCTTGATCTCAGCCTTCAAGCCACAAGATCCGAGCAAAATTGCCTTTCGACCGAGGTTGACCAACTTAAGTCAGACATCCAGCGCTGAGTAGATTCCCTCATTGTTGAAAAAACATAATCCATGTATATCATGAGGAGAAAACCCTGTAAGAGGCCTAAGCGTCATTGACTTTGTTGCCGAGATCGCCAAGGCCCGTGAGCTGGAGTTAACTGCCCGAAGGGGCCTCCCGGTTCAACTTGATGCAGCTGACTCTTCTAGTTCCGGTTCTGCGTTCTTGGAAATTGGGGAGGAACTTGAAGGGGATGATGAAGGCCAAGGTTTCGAGCGGGCAGCAGATCCGACTACTTCTCCTGAGGGTGCCGGCGCTTCTCTTCCCCCAAGTTCATGGTGTAGTAGTTTAGTTTTTGCTTTCTTTTCCCTTTGTTTTTCTTTTTAGACTTTTCTACTTGTGTTGCTTGGCACGTTTGTTATATAAAACTGCGTTTTGTTTAAGCATTGCACAAATTTTACTTCATTATGCTAATTTATGCACGGTTACATGTGCATTTTTCCCCGATGACATATGGATTCCGGGGATGAATTCTACAGGAACCAACCATTTACTATGAGGGTTTCATAAGAGAGGTCCCTCTTATGTTTACCGTGATCTTGAAGAGGACGTCTCTTGTTCATTCCAGCACTAACATTTGAAGTACTTGATTAACTTTAAAATGATAAAATTAATTCATCGTTTGGACAAGATAAAAATTAAAGGACTTTACTTTATTCGTTCCATTTTCAAAATTACACAAGCATCTGTTATGCTGAAAAGAAATTGCCATTTCTTGTGGCTAATTTGTACAACTTGTGTTTACGGGGCTGGACGTGCAGTCCCCTGTCCCAATAATACATCTTTGTTCCTGGATTTTGTAGTCCTAGTTTATGTGGCAGTCTTGTTGCCGTATTCTCATATCATTCCCACAGTGTTCGAATGCGAAGAATGCGAATTTGAACACTTGATGTCTTATTCCTTGGATGATTCCACTAGTGAATGGTTGGATAATCTTTGGTCTGATAGCAAGTTTCATTTCCCATTAGGAACTTTGCTATGATCCAAAGATTATATAACCATCCCCACTAACTTGAAGTAGAGAGGAACTCGTGAACACTCAGATATCTTTTGGTCTGATAGCAAGTTTTGTTTCCCGTTAGGAACTTTGATATCAAGCCAAAGACTATCTAACCATACCGTAGTGGGTTGTTGTTTCCATGCCTTGGTGTTTAAAAGTCTTATTTCTGCTGATGGCATTTCTTTTGTAGTATGCTTTCCGTTGTTGCCTCGTTAAAAACCTTGCAGACAAAAGTCGGACGAAGGAAAAAAGTGCAACGCGTACTTTCAGTATAAACAGTCCCCATCAGCAATAATACCTTTTGAGGTGTGCCATATTATAATTGCTCGGAAATTTTGTTCCGTCTTGATTTTCAATTCATATGATCCTTTCCCGGTGATAACTGAAATCCGGTAGGGGCCTTCCCACGTTGGAACCAGCTTTCTTGCATTAAGCTCTCAGGTGTTTTAAGTTACTTTCATTAAAACCAAGTCTCCTACTTTGAAATAACAGACATTGTCTCTTCGATTGTAGTATCTTTCCATTATTTGTTTCTGGGTCACCATCCTTATATGTGGCAAGTCCCAACGTTCATCGAGCAACTTTAATCTGACCAACAATGCTTCATTGTTTGCTTCTTCGTCCGCCCGGAAGTATCTCATGGTAGGTTCTACCTCTTCCACCGGGATCAGGGCTTCTTCTCCGTATACGAGAGAGAAAGGTGTTTATATCGTGCTTGACTTGGCTATTGTTCGGTATGCCCATATCACTAACTCTTGGGGCCATTTGCCTTTGGTTGCTTCCAATCTATTTTTGATATTTTGAATAATCATTTTGTTTGTCAATTCCACTTGGTCGTTTGCACTTGGATGGTATGGCGAAGAATTCAAGGAATATTGTGACCTTTGTGCCTAAACATTGTGTCTCGTTGTCGCATGCTATATCCTTTTGTATCCCCAACCTGCATATTATTTTCTCCCACAGGAAATCGACAATTTCGTGCTCGTCGATTTTCTAGTAAGGACCTGCTTCGACCCACTTAGAAAAGTAGTCTACTAAAATCAAAAGAAATCTTACCTTTCCGGGAGTCGACGACAGTGGACCGACTATGTCCATACCTAAGAGAATGTATGAGTCCACCAAATTGTATAGAGACCTGGTCCTATAACAGTTTCCATAGAACTAGCTAATGCAACAATAAGTAAATGACACAAGGGATTTTACGTGGAAAATCCCTGCTCAAGGGGATCAAAAACCACGACCTACACTGGTGGGATTTCAACTTCTCTACTGAGCAATATTTATATTACAACCTATTGCAACCTAGGAAATTAAACTCTTAATCCCTCACTAACTTGTAATACACTTATTACAAGCCACTTTGCAATACACTTATTAAAAAGACTTCAACTCATGACTAACTTTAGTCACGACACGAACACTAAGGGTTTATGATTTTTCAGAGGTTCCTAAATAAAGCTTCTAAATGAGCAAAGTAGGAATTACAATGAATAACATATACAAAGTTACAACTCAACTAAGGACATACAATAGACTTGTTATAGGAACTGGTCCGTAGTAGTGTTGTACTTTGTTCTTGATGCACTTGTGACTTGAATGCTTGATTATTAGATCTGAAGTGCTTGAATGAATTCACAAGTGTTCAGGTAATGTTTTTGTTGTAATTCTTCTTGCTAATACACTTTGGATGACATCACTTGAACGATGTAATCACTTGGTTGGTACAAGGTCCTTCCCAATGGGAACTAACTACTGCACTATTTCTGTACTGTAGCATGTACAGTGCAGGCAGTCACTTTCCAGTTGTAGAGAGTTGACTTCGTACTGTTGTCAGGGGAACCCAATGGGATCAGGTCCCTGAGTTGATTCTTTGTCGGATGAAGCCATGAAGCTCACATTAGCTTGAGTAAGTTGATTAAAGTATATACCAAGTGTACATCAGGTTCTTTATCTGGCTCTTTGATAGTAAGTTTGTTAGATCATCAAAACATAAGTCTAAGGGACTGTATGCCCATCAATTTCCCCCTTTTTGATGATGACAAACTTAAAAATTGACAACCATATGCAGAGCAAAATAAACCAGATAGAGTAATAGGAACTTTACAAGTTCCCCCTGAGTTTATGCTTCCCCCTTACTTAGATCCACCCCCTTCAATTTATCTTCCCCCTTTTGACATCATTAAAAATACACAAGCAAGCAATCAGCATAAAGAAGTCTAACCTAGCTAACTCATGCCACATGTATGCACACAACATGATAGAAAAGAGAAGCAAAAAAAACACAAGCATTGACAACAAAAGAGGAGAGTCTTCATTAATTTTTATAAAACATAAGTCTTTGTCATTATAGCAAAGGTAGATTTGGACTATTGAAAGCGGGAGCAGTACAGGTGAAACCCATCCACATCACACAAAAAAAACTACCACAAAGTCATCAACACAAAAAGAGATAAACTTGAAACCGGTCACTAGTCACTGGAAGATTTCCCTAAGGTACACTAGAAGAAGGAGGCTTGGAGGTAGCAGCAAGAGTGTTGAGAACAAGGTCAATCCAAGTATTTGCGGACATTTGCTCTGTGAGCAGTTTCTCCCTTAGGTTCTCAACTCGTTGCCTGAGAGCAGCATTTTCTTTGGTCCGACGAGCAACCTCTTCACTTGATGAACTGGATGATCCTGGTGCCTCTATAGCCTGACTTAACTAAGTCTCAAGAATGGCATTCCTTTCCTTCAGCTTCCTGATCTCCTCTGTAGCACTATTCTAGGCATTGATAAGCTGTGAGATCGTCGAAATGCTTCCCACTCCTCCAACTTTTTCAGCACATTCACATTTCTTTAGAGTAGTTTTCGAGAAGGTTTGTTTCCTGGTCCCCATCTTGGGTTGTCCTAAGGTCATATCAAAGAATTTGAAGACACACATTAGAAGAAAGTCATAAGGAAGTCCATGGTTTCCATCTTTGAATGCTGCCACTTTCTGCATATGTTCAATCATAATGGCAGGAAAATTGACAGTGCGGAACTCATCCAATGCTTCCATTAAATAAAGATATGACCTGGATGTGATAGACCTTCTCTCAACCCGAGGGGGAAAAATTTGTTAACCAACTCAAATAATAGCTGATACACAGGCAACAGAGCCTTCTTGTGTACCCGTTCCCTATGCTGGACATATTTTTCTTTCATTATGGCGCGTATAAAATTTGAACCACATGCACCTCTCATAGATGACAAACCTTCAGACAGGACTTTGAGAATGTCTCCTAACATGGCGGCGTCTATAACAATATCTACCATATTCACTAAAGCGTAGATATGGTCGAATTCAACATTGAAGAGGTCAGCATAGAAACTTTGGACCTCATCCTCATATACCTTGGGCACATCCACTTTGAACAGATGTCCCCACTGGTGAAATTCGACCATCTCAAGTACTTGCCTCATACCAGCCATTTCAGAAATCTCTAGGTCAAAAGTGCGACCCCACAGCACCTTCTGGTGCCTCGGCCTTTCTTTGCCAAGCACATTTCCACTTTTAAATCTTTTCACGCAACTGGGTTCCTCTACGGTCTCCAATTTTCTTTTACCAGACTTCACAATGGATTTACCCTTGCTACTTAATTTCACTAGAATATCATCATCAGACACTGATTCTTCCTCCACAACTTGCTTCAACTTGATACCACCTTTCACAGACTTTTCACTGGGTGTTTCAACAGCTTCTTTTGAGGCACTCTCTGTGGATTGTTTCTTTTTCTGAGATCTCTTAACCAGGGAACTTGGTTCCTCTTGAGCTTCCTCATCCACTTCTACTACCGGTATATTCTTGTCACAAACAATTTCTCTATCCTTCACCACCCTCATTTTCTTTTTCTTGTTGCTCCTTTTGATTTTCTTCAAGGCAGACTCAAGTGCCTCTTTCTTTTGAAACCTTGTGGTAGGTCGTTTAAGAGGGAGCTCAGGAAAGATTGCGGGCTTCCTTACTTTAAAACGTGCACTAAGAACTACATCATCTTGTTCATACTCATCACTAGATCTCATAGCAGGAGGGATTGAATCCAACGGCTCAACATCAAAGTGAGGAGAAGGAGAAGAGTCGAAGCTGAGCTGGGGGGAAGATTCCTAACATGTTTCCTCAGGAAGGGGATCAGGCTCATCAACAGGGGTCCTAGTAGCTTCTTCCGGTGCAGATGGTTCGAAGAGTACCATTGTTCCTTCTTCTCCTTTGAGCTGAGTCCCTTCCCCCTGAGACTTAGGCATGGTAGAAGGTACCTCATTCACTAGTCCCTCAGCAGCAATGGCCAACAAGTTTTCTATGGCCTCTTTCTCCTGAGGTTCCATGGGTGCAACAGTAACCAAGACTGGAGGACTTTTACAATGATCAATATATTCCTCAGATACCTTTTCTACTTGTGGAGTTTCACTCTTTTCTTCATTATTGTTCTGTTCTTTGAGAATCTCAGGCGATAGAGAGGAGACATTATCGATCTCAGGGATTTCTGAGTTCTCAACACTTAAATGAAGAGTATGGTCTGAGGGAGTGGTGAGAGGGATAGAGGGTGAAGGGGAATCAGTTTTAGGTGTTTTGGTGTCAACCGTGGTGGAAGAGGGGACGTTTGGTGGTGTTTCTGCAGTAGCAGAGGAGTCAAGATTTTTCTCTTCAATGGTGGGTAGGGTTGTTTGCTCTCAGCCATGGTAGATGATTAAGTTGAAGGATTTGGAAGGGCTGAAAGAGAGAGAGAGAGAGAGAGAGAGAGAGATGATCGCTCAAGGTTTGGAAGTGAAGGAGTTTTAATGAGGGAAAAGATAATTATGAGGGAAGAGAAACGGGTTCTGAAACGACGGTATGTGTGTGGGAAAGTGCAACGTTGTAGAGGGAAGTGAAAGGATTTGAACGAAAAGACGTGACATACAGGGTCTGAAAAGGTTGATGACGTGGCATTTAATTTTGTTTCTTTTGAGATATGCATGAGAAAAACACAAGACTACTAAATGGTGGTACAAGAACCAGGTTCTTGATCGGTCTTTCAGAAATTCTCATCCCTCTTTTTTCACCCATACATTGTTTCTGCAGCTTCTATAATCATTATGCGTGTATACCTGCAATGGTATAAAAGTGAGTTAGACTTGGCCAGAAAACACTTTAGTTAATTTTACCTGAATGCAACTTTCATAGCCATATGGAAGGAATCAGGTTCTCAATTCGGTCTTCTTCAGAACTCATGCAGATAAGCCCCTTCTCCATATTGTCTCTGAGGAAATGATATCTCACATCAATGTGCTTGGATATTTTATGTTGGACCGAGTTCTTGGCCATGTTGAGTGCATTGGTGTTGTCACATAGAAGAGGCACACAATCAGTGTATACTCCAAAATCCTCCAATTGTTGTTTCATCCAGAGAAGTTGAGCACAACAGGAAGCTGCAGCAACATATTCTGCTTCAGCTGTTGAAAGAGCTACTGGATTTTGCTTTCTTGTGCCCCATGAAATTAGACAGGATCCTAAGAAATGAGCCATTCCGAATGTGCTTTTCCTATCCACAAGATAACCTGCATAATCAACATCAACATACCCAATAAGATTAAAATTTTCACCTGAAGGGTAATACAGAACCAGATCATGTGTTCCCTTAAGGTATCTCAGAATCCTTTTGGCTGCCTTTAGATGAGATTCTTTGGGATTTTACTGAAACCTTGCACATAGTCTCACACTGAATACAATATCTGGCATGCTGGCAGTGATATAGAGGAGAGATCCAATAATGCCTCGATACATTGTTTGGTTAACTGGAGATCTAGATTCATCCATGTCCAGTCGAGTGGAAGTGGCAATGGGAATGTCAACCACTTTTGATGCTTCCATATCAAACCTCTTCAGAAGTTCTTTCATATATTTTTGCTGAATGATAAATGTTCCCTTTGTGTACTGCTTCACTTGAAGACCCAAGAAGAAGTTCAACTCCCCCATCATGATCATCTCAAACTCCCTTCCCATGAGTTTTGCGAACGACTCAGTTGTTTCCCCAAAAATGATATCATCAACATATACCTGAACGATGAGCAAATTCTTCCTCGTTTCTTCAAAAATAGATGTTGTCAATTTTTCCTCTTGCAAAAACATTTTCTAAGAGAAACTTTGACAACCTTTAATTCCAAGCTCAAGGAGCCTGCTTCAATCCATACAGTGCCTTATCTAATTTGAACATATATTCAGGATGTTCATGACATTCAAAACCTGGAGGTTGCTTTACATATACTTCTTCCTTGAGAAAGCCCTTCAGAAATGCACTTTTGGTGTCCATTTGGAATAGAGTAAACTCCATATGTGATGCAAAGGAAATGAGGATTATGATGGCTTCCATATGAGCAACTGGAGCAAAAGTCTCATCATAATCAATTCCTTCCTCCTGATTGTAACCTTGGACAACTAACCTTGTCGTGTTCCTTGTAGTGTTTCCATGCTCATCAAGCTTGTTCCTGAACACCCACCTGGTTCTTATGATGGTTCGATCTGAGGGTCAAGGTGCCAGGTGCCATACTTTGTTCCTTTCAAATTAATGCAGCTCGTCTTGCATAGCTGTAATCCAGTAATTATCCTTCAAGGCTTCCTTGATATTTTTGGGTTCTATTTGGGAAAGGAAGGCTGAGAAGGCAAGTGAATTTCTGGCTTTTGATCTGGTTTGGACTCCTGAATCAAGGGGAGTGATTATATTATCGAGAGGATGGGAGCTTTTGTGTTTCCAATTGGACACTTGAATATCATTAGTGGAGGAGTTGGGTAATCCAGACTGGTTCCCTTGCATTTTTCTTTCTCTTACCTATGGAGTACTTTGAACTGCATCAACCACTCTTTCTTCATCTTCAGTGGTTGCGATTGTGGTACTTGGTTCCTCTTGAGTTGGAGAGGAAGAAGCTGCATTGTCTTCACCTGTCTCCTTCACTTGACTCATCATATCTGTCTTTCCATTTTCCATGTCGATAATCTCTCCTGGAACCAATAGTGGCTCTCCATCTTGATCATCCTTTTTGCTCTTTTCACAGGATGGATGGGGTTCGTCAATGATTACATGAACACTTTCCTCCACACACTGAGTCCTTTTATTGTAAACCTTTTAAGCTTTGCTTTGAGAAGAATACCCCTGAAAAATTCATTCATCACTCTTGGCATCAAATTTTCCAAGTTGATCCTTTCCATTGTTGAGAATATAGCACTTGAACCCAAACGTTCTTAAGTGAGTCAGCTTGGGCTTCCTTCCATTTAGCAGATCATAGGGGGTTTTGTTCAATAATGACCTGATCATGAACCTGTTAACCAAGAAGCAGGCAGTGTTTATGGCTTTTGCCAAGAAGTTTTTGGCTATCCCACTACCAATCAACATTGTTCTAGCCATATCTTCAAGAGTTCTGTTCTTTCTTTCCACAACTCTATTTTGCTGTGGAGTTCTTGGAGATGAGAAGTTGTGGGTGATGCCATTTTCACTGCAGAATTAATCAAACTTAGCGTTGTCAAATTCTTTTCCATGATCGGATCTGATGCAAGCCACTTTTGATTCCATCTTCACTTGAATTTTCTTCACAAAGGCTACAAACATTTGAAGGTCTCATCCTTTGTTCTAAGAAACAACGTCCAAGTAAATCTGGAGTAGTCATCCACTATAAAAAAAAATGTACCTTTTTGCTCCCCTGCTTGGCACTCTCAAGGGCCACATAGATCCATATGAAGGAGATCAAGTGGCTTTGAGGTGCTGGCATCCTTTTTTGACTTGAATGAGGATTTCTTGTGCTTTCCTCTAGCACAGTCATCACAAACTCTATGTTATTTGAACTTTGAATACCATAAACCAGGTCCTTCAGTATCAGCTTATTCATAAGAGAAAAGCTTGCATGTCCCAGCCTTCGGTGCCACAACTCAGCATTATCATCAACTGCTTTCAGGCAGCTCAGATCACCACTTTGTAAGGACTCGAAATCAGCAATGTAGATATTCTTATATATTTTGGCCACAAGTATCACTTCACCAGTTACCAGATTAGTAACTGTGCATATCCTTGACAAGAACTCCACCTTGTTTCCTTTATCACATATTTGAGAAACACTCAAGAGACTGTACTTCATACCATTGACATAGTACACGTTCTCAATTGAGTGAGAGAGAGACTTTCCAATTTTTCCAACACCAAGAATGTACCACTTTCCCCCATTTATGAAGGATACATTCCCTCCTTGCAGGGCTTTTAGTGAAAGGAAGTCCATGGTATTTTCAGTCATGTGCTTAGAGCAACCACTGTCCATGATCCATTGTTGATTGTTTTCTTTCATTGTTCCCTGCACAAGGAAATCAAGGGTTAGATTTAGGAACCTAATAATTTTGGGTCCCTTGTAATGAGGAAAGGGATGAATGAGAGCTCTTCTGGTCCATGCAGGCAACATGCACTTTTTGTGAGTGGCACCTGGTCCTCTTCCAGCAGTTACTTTTTCAGAAAAAACTTTGTTTTTCTGAATAGACTGAACTCTGGCTTGGCAATCTTCTTTGAAATGCCCATTGTTCCTGCAGTGGGTACAAAGTCAGTTATCAGGTACAGTAACATACTTGCTATGAGGATTATAGGGTTCTCTCTTTGGAACCATATTCCTTGCCTGTTTCCACCATTGTTAAAGTACATAGTAGTAATAGCATCCGAGGACTAGGTCTACTTAAGAAATTTCTCAAGATCACTTTTTACTCTTTCCAATTCTACTTAAAGTTGTCTATTTTTCTCAAGCTCAGCACACAAACTAGTTTTCACAACATTTAGCTCATATTCAAGTTTAATATGTGCCTCACTAGCAACTTCTTTTCCTTTTCCAGAATTTTCAGGCCTACGTGCAGCTTTAAGTTCCTCTATTGTTTCCTTTAGGTCTACAATCACCACTAAGATATCATCTCTTTCTTGCTCAATAATGGAAACTTTCTCCACTAAGGCATCTTTTTCTTTACTAAAATTTTCAATGGTTTCTTTTAAATCAACTACTACTACCATCAAATCTTCTCTTTCATGTTCTACACTAGCAATTTTTTCAGCTAGAACCTCCTTTACATTTGTCAGATTAGTTGTAGTTTCTTTCATGTCAACTATTCAAACTACCAGGTCATCTCTAGTTTGTTCAACATCTCCTAACTCTAAGGTTAAGGCATTCTTATCATTTACAAAACTATGGTAGGCATCAATCAATACATTAGCTAATGACACGAGTTCTTTAGGAGAGAAGGAGAGAAGGATTTCTCTGAACATCCCTAAAATTTACCTCATCATTGTCATCATCTTCATCCTCGTCTGACTGAGCCATCAAAGAAAATATTGAATCATATTCATTTGCTTCACTTTCAACTACCATCATACAACTATCACCTGCATCATTTTCTTCTTCAGACTCACTGGAGGAGTCTCCCCATGCTGCGAGAGCTTGCTTCACAACATTGTCAACTGTGTTTTTCCTTTTGAAGCATTTGTTAGGAACCGGGTTCCTCTTGGCTACTTTATCAGAGTTTTGCTTGAAATGTTCTTGCTTCAGGAGAGGGCAGTCCTCGATGAAATGCCCTGGCTTTCCACACTTATGACAGATGTCATAATTTTTTGGTTTGCTGGAACTACCCCTCTTTGGTATACCTCCATTCCTTCGAACCATTTTCCGAAACCTTCTGGTTAAGTAAGCTATGTCACCATCCTCCTCACTTGAGTCATTGCTTTCTTCTTTGAGTACCAGGTTCTTTTCCTTCTTTGGTGCTCTTCTTTCACTGTCCTTCTTTCTCTTCATTTCATAGGTCTTTAGATTCCCAATCAGCTCGTCCATAGTCAGTGCCTGCAGATCCTTTGCTTCAGTAATAGCGTTCACTTTACTTTCCCAGGAGCTGGGAAAAACGCTAATAATTTTCCTCACGAGCTTGTTCCTTGGAATGCTTTCACCAAGCGAGTGTAACTCACTTATGATGGAAGTGAATCAAGTGTGCATATCTTGAATGGATTCATCATCCTTCATTCTAAAGAGATCATACTCGGTGGTGAGCATATCAATCTTGGACTACTTTACTTGAGTGGTTCCTTCATGTGCTGTTTGCAGAGCTTCCCATATTTCCTTGGCGGATTGACAGGCTGAGATCATGTTGTATTCATCACGTCCTATTCTACACACCAAAATCTTCTCGGCGCGAAAGTTTTTCTCCGCAGCTTTCTTTTTTGCGTCGTTGTATTCCTTCCTAGTTTTTGGCACCGTTAAAGCAGGGTATCCAACCTTCTTTGTTGGGACATATGGACCATAACAAATAACATCCCACAACTCAAAAGCGCCTGCCATTATAAATTCATGCATTCTAGTTTTCCACCAGCCATAGTATTGGTCGTTGAATCTTGGGGACCTGTAAGTTGATTGTCCTTACTCGAAGTTCAATGGAGTAGCCATAATGAGGATCCTCTCTAGGTGTTAACCTTTTAGAAAGAACCTGCTCTGATACCGATTAATAGAATGTATGAGTCCACCAAACTGTATAGAGACCTGGTCTTATAACAATTTCCACAGAACTAGCTAATGCAACAGTAAGTAAATGACACAAGGGAGTTTATGTGGAAAAATCCCTGCTCAAGGGGATCAAAAACCACGACCTACACTGGTAGGATTTCAACTTCACTACTGATAAATCTTTAGATTACAACCTATTTCAACCTAATAATTAAACTCTTAATCGCTCACTAGCTTGTAATACACCTATTACAAGCCACTTTGCAATAAACCTATTACAAATACTTCAACTCATGACTAACTTTAGTCACGACACAAACACTAAGGTTTTATGGTTTTTCAGAGGTTCCTAAATAAAGCTTCTAAATAAGCAAAGTAGGAATTACAATGAAGAACAGATACAAATTTACAACTCAACTAAGGACATACAATGAACTTGTTATAGGAACCGGTTCGTAGTGGTGTTGTACTTTGTTCTTGATGCACTTGTGACTTGAATGCCTGATTATAATATCTGAAGTGCTTGAATGAATTCACAAGTGTTCAAGTAATTTTTTTATTGTAATGCTTCTTATTAATACGCTTTAGATGACATCACTTGAATGATGTAATCACTTGATTGGTACAAGGTCATTCCCAATGGGAAGTGATTGTTGCACTGTTTCTATACTGTAGCGTGGACAATGCAGGCAGTCACTTTTCAGCTGTAGAGAGATGACTTCGTACTGTTGTTAGGGGAACCCAAATGGATCATGTCTTTGAGTTGATTCTTTGTCGGCTGAAGTCATGAAGCTCACATTAGCTTGAGTCCGTTGATTGAAGTATATACCAAGTGTATATCAGGTTCTTTGATAGTAAGTTTGTTAGATCATCAAAACATAAGTCTAAGAGACTGTAAGCCAATCAATACCCCTTTTCATGAATGGCCGGGGAGATAATACTAAAGGCAATAGTTTTGCTGGTTGATGCACCAACGGCGCGTGGCATTGACACTTGTCGCATTTCTGAGCAAGTGTCTTAGTGTCTTGTTCCATCCGGGACCAGTAGTATCCTGCCTAATTAGCTTTAATACAATGTGTCTGTACCCGAGATATTTCTAAAGATTCCTACGTGAACTACTCCCATGACGTAATTAGCCTCAGAGGCTCCTAAACATTGGGCTAACGGGCCTTGGAATAACTTTCTAAACAATTGGCCTCCTCTGAAGCAGTAACGGGCCGCTTTAGTGCGTAGCGCCCAGGATGCCTTGGGATCTTAGATTAGTTTTCAAGATATCCAATGATATCATTTCTCCGATCCCAGATCAAATTAATCGCATTTACCTCACAACAACCATCCATGTTGAATACTGAATGCATGAGTTGTACAACCGTACTGGAGTCAAATCCCTTCATCTCCGTAGACAAGCCCAAGTTGGGCAACGTGTCAACTTCTGTGTTTTCTTCCCTTGAAATGTAGGTGATTGACCATTCCCTGAATCGTGAGAGAAGAGTTTGGAGATTCACTACATATTGTTGCATGCGTTCTTCTTTGGTGTCGGAGATCTTGTATACCTGATTTACTACCAGTTGTGAATCATATTTGATTTCTATGACCTCGGAGTCCAGCCCTCGAGCCAGATCAAGTCCTGCAATCAAAGCCTAATAATCAGATATTTTTTTTGAAAAGGCAAATGTTTTATTGATAGAATGTACCAATATGGTACAAGAAGTACAATAACAAAGGGAATGCAGATCAGAACATAAAGAACATAAATATCACATCTACTATCTGCCCCCTAGCAAGTCCAAGAAATCCATATACTCATTTGTGCTACCTATAAGACTACCCTTACACCATAAGAAAATATTCTGCAAACATTTGCTCTTAATTCTAGAAACATGGTCTCTTTGTCCTTCAAAACAAGCTTTATTCCTCTCCAACCATAAGATCCAAAATATGCATATGGGAATAATATTCCAGATCTGCTGCAAGCTTTTCTGGATCCTCTGCCCTTGCCAGCACTCGAATAGGCCCCTTATGCTATTAGGTATTGCCCAAGAGACACCACAGATACTCAGAAAAAGGTCCCAACATTGTCTTGAAATTCTACAGTGCAGAAAAGAGATGTTCAACTGATTCCTGATCCTCTTTACATAAGTAGAACCTGTTATCCAGGAGAAAACCTCTTCTTTGTAGATTTTCTTAAGTTAAACAGACTTCCAAGTAACAATCCATCCAAAGACCGCTACTTTTGCAGGGGCTTTTGTCTTCCAAATCATCTTCCATGGCCAATTATGTTCCCAATAGTATGTCTGCCTCATCAACATCTTGTAGCAATTATTCACATAGAACTTTTTATCCTTGTTGTTTTTTCAGACCAAAGAATCCCTTTTATTAGTGTCAATATGCACTGTTTCTAGTTGTTGCATCATCTGACAGAATCCTTCTACCTCCCAATCATTCAAGTTTCTCCTAACATTAACTACCCCCCTGAATCTGAATAAAATTCAGCTATAGTACCTTCCTTGTTGATAGAATAGTTGTAGAAAGTTGGGAATCTGGTTCCTAAGCTCTCATTGCCTATCCATGTATCAGTCCAGAACCTGAACCTTGCACCATTTCCCACTTCTAAACTGATATGAGAAAAGAATTCATCCCATAAGTTGATTATGTTCTTCCAGACCCACCCTTTTGTATGAGAGTTAGTTAAACATGGTCTCCATCCCTCCTTTACTCCATGAACAACTTCAACTATTTGCTTCCAAAAAGCTTATTCTTCTGTACTATATTTCCATAGCCACTTGAAGAGCAAACTCTTATTGTGCATTTTCAAGTCTCTAACGCCCAGTCCTCCCCATTTTTTATCCCTTATTACCTTGTCCCATTTCATTAGATGCATCTTTCTCTTTTCAGCACAACCTTCCCATAGAAACTTACTCCTTAAGGAGTTCAGCTTTTTTTCAACACCAACGGGTAATTTAAATATTGACATCATATAAGTGGGAATCCCGTCAAGTACACTATTTATCAGAGTAATTCTAACCCCATATGAAATATATTGTTTCTTCCAGGGAGTAAGTTTATTTGTGCATTTGTCCAATACTCCCTGCCACAGGCTTTGTTCATTTCGTTTTGCCCCTAGTGGAAGTCCCAAATATTTAGTAGGAAATTTTTCCACCTTACACTCCAACAAAGCTCCTAAATCTTCAACCACATCATTAGCATTAATGCTAAATATGCTGTTTCTTGATGGGTTTATTTTCAATCCAGTAATAGCTTCAAAAATTAAAAGAATCCCTCTAAGATGAAGAATATGTTCTTTCTCTGCCTCACACATAATAATGGTATCATCAGCATATAAAATGTGTGAAAGCATTACCATCTTTTCCCTGTTACTGCCAATATTCAGACCCTTAATCCATCCCAAGTTTTCAGTCTTCTTCATCATTTTACTAAGAATCTCCATCACCAAAACAAACAAATAAGGAGACAAAGGGTCCCCTTGTCTCAACCCTCTCTGAGATCTGAAATAACCTTGTGGACTCCCATTGATCAGAATAGAGAATCTGACTGTAGATATGCATGTGCTAATCCACTCTATCCATTTGTCCCCGAAGTTCATTTGTCTCAACAAATTTAGAAGACTTAGCTAGCTAACATGGTCGTAAGCTTTTTCAAGATCAAGCTTACAAACAATCCTCTCTTCTTTCTCCTGAGTAAAAAGTCAATACTTTCATTAGCAACCATTGATGCCTCAATGATTTGTCTTCCTTTAATAAAAGCATTCTGGCTTGTAGAAACCAGTTTCCCTATCACTACTTTAAGCCTTTCCGCCAATAGTTTAGCTATAATCTTATACACACTCCCCAACAAACTGATTGGCCTGAAATCTTTCATATCTACTGCACCTTTTTTCTTTGGAATTAGGACGATAAAAGTGGAATTGAGGCTCTTTAAGAAAGTACCCTTTTGGTGGAAAGAATTCACTGTTCTCCAGACTTCTTCTTTCACAGTACTCCAACATTTTTGGAAAAAGGTTAGATTAAAACCATCTGGGCCAGGAGCTTTATCGCCTTTAAAAAGTTTAATCACTGCATCTAGTTCTTCCAAGTCAAAAGGTCTCTCAAGACATTCTCTATCAACATCAGAAACTTTGCACAAGCTATTCCAACTTGGCCTCCATATTTCAGATTCTTTGAATTATCTTTCATAGAAATTCAAAATCTCTTCTTTGATTATCTTTTCATCTTCTACCAATACTCCATCAATTTCAAGTTTATCAATGCAGTTATCTTTTGTGTGCATTGGCCTGCTTATGAAAAAACTTTGTATTCATGTCCTCGTGCTTTAACCACAAGCTTCTGGATCTTTGTCTCCAAATGATTTCCTCTAATTTTGCAATTTCCTCCAACTCCCTGTTAATAGCATTTTTTACTGTTTCCCTGTCGTCTTCACTTTGTTGACCACTGTCACCATGGTCTAATTCTTCCATTTTATTCATAGCCTTGTTTTTTCTTTCATCCAGCTTACCAAACACTTCTTTGCTCCATTTCTTCAAATTTGCTTTTAAGAGTAGAAATTTCTTGGCCAGGATTGCATCAGGTTCCCCTTGAATGTCATATGAAGTCCATCATTGTTCAATCCAATCTGTGAACTCCTCATGTTCCAACCAAATATTTTTAAATTTGAAGTATCCCTTCCCTTTACTCCAATCCCCACACTCCAGTAGAATGAGACAATGGTCCGAAGTTACTTCGGGAAGAACTCTCTATTTCAAAAACTTGAAATGGTCATCCCAGCTTTCTAAAAGCAAGAATCTATCTAATCTAGAAGCACACCGGTGATTTTCTCCTCTAAACCAGGTAAAGGTCCCACCATGTAAAGGAAGATCGGCAAGAGATAGATCATTAATGAACTTTGTGAACTCTCTCATGACCCTTGTATTTTTAGCTCTGCCTACTTTTTCCTCATCAAATCTAACCACATTGAAATCACCTCATATTGCCCATGGTTGTGCTATTAGGCCATTAATTGCAGCAAGTTCCTTCCATAGCTTTTTCCTGGCTTTCCTATCATATGGACTATAGACCCCTGAAAAATCATATTGACATCCAGAATTAATTTCTTCTAATACCACTGTGAGCGAATGTTGTCCACAAAATTTTTCCAGACATACCCATCTCCTCTTATCCCAAAAAATAACAATTCCTCCACTACTTCCTTGAGATTCCAATTCCTCCCATGTTGTCCACCTTGAGCCCCCGATTTGTGTAATGCAATATTGGTCTACACTTTTCAATTTAGTTTCAGTTAAGCATACAATGTCGGCATTCCATTTACGAAGAAGAAGGTTTATCAAGGCTCTCTTTTCTTTATCATTAATTCCCCTCACATTCCAACAAATGATTCTCAACTTCATTGGATAAGATTTCGATCCCTCCTACCCCTGCTCCCTTCCCCTTTACTGGATTCGCCTCCAAAGCCCACCCCAAATTCAAGAAATTTCTTTTTCCTCTCTAATTTTTTGCTAGGAGAAATAGTTCGAATAATAGAAGAAGAAGAAGAAGAAGAAGAACTCTTTTTTGGTCTTTCATTGTCAATGCATAATAGCAAGTCCATCAACTTCTCCTCTGTATCAGAAGAACTAATCCCCAATTGCTTGCACATTCTAGACATATTCTTTTTTACCCACCACGAAACTTCAACTTGATTCAATCTTTCTTGCAATTCCAAAGTGTTTTCCTCGTACCAAGGAAGCATTAATATATCTTGTGTTGCATCAACTTCGACTTGTTCTTCAAAACTTTGGTCTGCACATAAAATCGACTGATCCTCTTCTATTGTATGTACTTCGCTGCCCTTTTCATAATTTCCCCAACTTGATTCACCTCTCTCCCATCTCAAATTGATCTTCTTCAGCAAACTACTTTCTCTGATTTCATCAGCCTCGGTTTCATCGTTATGCACCATGCAATTAAAGTTGCCATTTTTTCCTTCCAAAATCTGCGTCGAAATCTTCGTCGTTTTTTACAGAGCACTGGAGTTCACACAATTTGACTCTATTTCGAGTCTAAATGGGTCATAATGTACGTAATCATCAGACCCCAAAGGACTAAACGGGTTATGTTTCTGAATACACGGATCAGCCCATTTGGGCCTAAAAATGAACTTTCCTTTCTTCTTCTTATTTGGCCCATTTTCGATCCAACATCCAAGTTCTTTGGGCCCATTTGAAATTTACCAGACTTAGACTTACTTGGCCCATTAGTATTATTATTTGTCTCCACCAATTTTGACGGGCCCAATGGATTATCCTTATAAACTTCTTTTCCTTTTCCTAACACTTGTCCCTCAGTTAAAATAGAATTTAACTTAGGGTTTAAACCTCTGTCTAGCACATTATTATGATGCATGGCCACTCCTAAATTAATTCCTCCCTCGGGAATGAGAGGCATCATTAACTGCTTTGACTCCTGCCCTTTCGACTTTTGAGGAATATTCTGGCAATTACTCCATATATTCTGATCAATTTCCTTCACCCACGTTGAGGATTCCACCCAAATTGGGACTGTGAATAGCAGATCATCAACCAAGAGCTCCAAATTTTGCGGAGAAATCATTTCTAGTCAAGGGAAAGTTCTTATTATCTGCCTCAGGGTTTCTCCCAATAGCGTGATTAGTACTACCCTGAGCCTGGAACCTTCCAAGACTGAAATCGGTCACAAAGTCTGCCAAAATTTGTGGCTTTATCGTAGTCCTGGGTTTATATCCTATGTCAAATTCACTCATTTTGACTGCCCATTTGGCCAGCTAACCTAAAAGTTCGGGTTTGTGAAGGATATTCCGCTTGGGAAAGGTTGTCACCATGGATATTGAGTGGCATTGGAAATAAGGCCTAAGTTTTCGAACGGAGATTACGAGATCTAAGGCCAATTTTTTGAGGTGTGGGTAGCGATTTTTCGCTCCCGTTAAAATTTTACTGACATACCAGATAGGAGATTGCATACTTTCATATTCATAGACTAAAACGACACTTACCTCTACCTCTAAGACCGCTAAGTAAATCAGCAATTGTTCGCCTTCCTCCGATTTCAATAGTAACAGAGGGCTCGATAAATACCTTTTCAAATATTTCAAAGCCTGCTGGCATTCTGGAGTCCATTCGAAGTTATTCTTCTTTTTAGGAGTGCAAAGAAGTGATGACATTTTTATGAAAATCGGGAAATGAACCTGCTTAAAGCGGCCAGTCTTTCCTGTTAACCTCTGAACCTCTTTCGCATTTGATAGGTGGTCTGGGATGTCCTTAATGGCTTTAGTTTTATCAGGATTGACTGCGGTCCCCCTTTGTGACACCAGGAACCCCATGAACTTACCGGAGCTGACTCCGAATGAATATTTTTCGGGGTTAAGCTTCGTGTTGTGCTTCCTTAGGGTGTCAAAGGTTTCTTGGAGGTGTTTAAAATTATCACCTGACGTTCAAAGACTTAACCAACATATCTTCTATGTAGACTTCCATTATTTTTCCAATTTGTTTTTCAAAAATTTTGTTCACAAACCTCTAATAAGTGGCTCGGACCGTCTTAAGCCTGAAAGGCATCACATTATAGCAACATGTGCCAAAGTTCGTTATGAACGATATTTTTTCCGGATCCTCCAGGTTCATTTTGATTTGGTTGTACCCGGAATAAGTATCAAGGAAACTCATCAACTCGTGCACGTCCATCACATCAATAATTTGATCAATGTATAGCATTGGGAATGAGTCTTTTGGGCACGCCTTATTCAGATCCTTATAATCTACGCACATGCAAAAATTATTATTCTATTTTGGAACTACTACTACATTAGCAAGCCAGTCAGGATACTTTACCTCCCGGATTGAACCAATATCAAGCAATCGAGTTACCTCTACTTTGGAAAACCTGTTTATGACCTCGCCAATAGGGAACCAGGCAAAACGAAAAACATTAAATTTATGAAATTTATAAATCCTAACTTGAGCTCAGGGTTTAGTCTTATCCCCAAGTGGAATTTCCTCTCCAAGAATTTCTCAAACGATGCTACTTGTTCGAGTTCTTTCGCAATGGGTTTGGTTGTGTCCGCTTCTTCTGGTACTAGGAAATACCTTGGTACCTGATAGGATTTTGACGACTCCCTTCCTTTGTCGATGTCATTTGACTCAGGATCAAGCGTTGGTTCCTGTAATTTCTATGATGCATGTTCCTTCTCTTTGCTACCAAAAATTGAGATCACGTTCATTTACCTTGTCGCCGGTCGATCTCCTCTTATTTGTTTAATTCCCTCTAAAGTTGGGAATTTCAGAAGTTGATGGTATGTTGAAGGAACAATATTCATCTCGTGTAGCCATGGTATTCCGAGGATAATGTTGTATCCCATATCACCGTCTACAACTTCAAACAGGGTTGTCTTTATTACCTCTTTGGTATTTGTGGCAGCAGAATCTCCCCTTGGGTTGTCACGCTTGCTAAGTTGAACCCGACGAGGAGCTTTGTGGCCGGAATGATGCTTCCGGTTAGCTTGGATTGTTCCATCACTCTCCATTTGATAATATTGGTTGAATTCTCTAGGTCCACAAAAATACGTTTAATTTTAAAATCCAATACATTAAGAGAAATTACCAACGCATCATTGTGCGGTAGTAGGAGTCCATCGGCGTCCTCTTACGCGAAGGTGATATCGTCCTCGACGACTTCCCAGAAACTTTTGTTATGGGTTTCTGATACCTTTGTTTTTTTGGCGGCTGAGAAGGTAACACTATTGATCTCGTTCCCTCCAAAAATCATGTTGATCATTAGACGAGGAGGATATTTTCTCGTCTTTGAGGGGTCTGCATTATCCCGGTTGCGAACCTAGTTATTTTTAGCCCGGTCGCTTAAGAAATCTCTGAGATGGTCGTTTTTCAGCAATGTAGCCACCTCCCTGCACAAATGTCGACAATCCCTAGTCCGGTGGCCGTTGGTCCCATCATACTCACACCATAGGTTAGGATCCCTTTGACTTGGGTCAAATCTCATCGGCCTCAGGAATCGTTCTTCCTTAATGTTCCTCATCACTAATACTAGTTCCACCATGCTGACGTTGAAATTGTAGTCGGACACTCTAGGGTAGGTGGAGTTCCGAGATCCTGACGACTATTTATCCTGTAACGATATGTTATTCCAGCCACGATCGACTCTCCTATCAGTGGTGAGCCTGTCCGTAGACTGGAAACCTCTGTTGCGTCCTTCGACCCTTTCGTAGGGCAAAAACTGACCTTTAGTAGACCGTCGATCTGCGTTGAAATCCCTCAACTTTTCCTTATTCTTCTCTCGGTCCCAACTCTTGATTGATGCAGGGAAACCGATTTGTTCATCCTCTATTCTTATCTTTGATTCCTAGCGGTTGTGGGCATTCGCCCATGTTGTTGCCTGGAACTTGAGAAGACTTTCTTTCAATTTTCGGGACGCCTCAGAGCTCCTCGGGTTCATCCCCTTAGTGAATGCCTCAGTTTCCCCTTCATCTGGAACGACCGATAGAAGCATCCTTTCCTTTTGAAATCTGGTCATGAACTCTCACAGCAGTTCGGGCTCTCCTTGCACAATTATGAATATGTAGGCCTTTCGGGCTTGCACCTTTCTGGCCGCGGCATGGGCTTTGATAAAAGAATTTGGGAGCATCTCGAAGGAATCTATTGAGTGCTCGGGTAAAAGTGAATACCATGTCATGGCCCCCTTCGTGAGGGTCTCCCCGAACTTTTTTAGCAAAACTAACTCAATCTCATGCGGAGCTAAGTCATTTCCTTTTGCCGCCATTGTACAGGTGGTGATGTGCTCCTTAAGATCCATGGTCCCATCATATTTTGGCACGTCTGGAATTTTGAAAAGCTTCGGGATTAACACTGGTGCCGTTCTTGGTTTGAAAGGAAACTGGGTGTATTTCTTTGAGTTCGGTCTTTTTAACATTGGCGGTGCACCCGGGATTTGATCCATTCGGGCGTTTATTTGCCTCATGAACCGCATGAGTTCGGCTTTAAAGGGACCATTCCCATTATTGTTACCTGATCTGTTGTCGTTCCTGTCACAATCCCAGTTTCCCTCTGTAGGGTGTCGTGATGGAACATAGTCACTATGACTATGTAAGCCTAACATTTGTTAGCAATTGAACATAATATATTTGATAAGGTACCAAAAACAAAACTGAATAACTAATAAAACCTTCCGAAAATAAAATCTCATCAACACACACCCTAAAACCGGTGGAATTGAGTCATATGATCTATAGAGTAATTCTAGAATATCTAATACATCACTGTCTGAAAGAAATACAATAGGAAGTAAAATAAGGAAGGTGACTCCGAGGCCTGCGGACATGGAGCAGGTATACCTTGAAGTCTCCCAAGCAGCAACTACAAACAATCTCTAACGACCAACATGATCAGGCGTACCTGGATCTGCACAAAAAATGTGTAGAAGCGTAGTATGAGTACACCACAACGGTACCTGGTAAGTATCGAGCCTAACCTCAGTAGAGTAGTGACGAGGCCAGATCAAGACACCTACAATGATATAAAATAAACAATATGAAAATGTAA
The DNA here is from genome assembly GCA_005239495.1 of Nicotiana undulata. NCBI lineage: Eukaryota > Viridiplantae > Streptophyta > Magnoliopsida > Solanales > Solanaceae > Nicotiana > Nicotiana undulata. Next base: position 40,826 of record ML251399.1, on the reverse strand, counting down.
TATGGATATGTAATGGAAAGTGACGAAACAACTGATACGGAACAAGATAATAGCATGAACTAGTATCGAAAATCAATTATGGAAATAGCATAAAAGAAGCAACTGAAGGTACTACAATGATCATGTACGGACAACAACTACTAGAACAATAAAGAATGAAACAACAAGAAATATTCCCACCAAAATACTTTGCAACATGAAATAAACAATAAGAATCACAACGAGGTGCATTGCCTCGTATTATCAAGAATAACAACTGAGGTATCGCCTCATATTCACATTTCTCGATTTCAATCACAATCTTTCCTTATACCACCACATGAGCCTTACATTCTAAAATAGGTTTTGAAAATAATTTTTCCAAACTAACTACACACACTTTGTCCCATCTTTTGACACTGCGTGGCTTCACGTAGTTCCCCTACAAGCACCACACACATAAGTACCACCTTATACCACACAAGCACATTAACCCCAAGCCTTATACCGTCGCATGCGCATCAATTTCATATCACAATAATAATTCGCACCACAAGTGCCCATATATCACAACTTGCCAACAAAAACAACAATATTAATATTTCCACAATAATTGCCCATGGCTCTGCCACAACGTATACATGAATATCAAGAACAAAAATGAATGTAAAAGGCTCAATAAGAAAGGTGTCTCCTCAATAACTAACTTCGCCTCAATGTGTTAATGACTTTCACAACTTCAATGCCAATTAACTCAATACTGAGAGAAATAATGTATAACCACGATATTTGTTAAGACTAACTCACAATAAAAGAGATAACATCTAGCAATAAGTTTCAAGTAATGGGAATCAACAAGCAAAGGGATAACATGAACAATAACTTCAAGTAAATAATCAATAAGGATGGAGATAACACGATCAACAACTTCAAATAATGATAATTAACACTTAAGAGATAGCATGTAACAATAAAATAGGCAACAAGTTCTACGAAAGCATGAGATCAAATTATCAATTAGGAGGCAGAACAAGTATTAACGAAATTATTTAAGGCATGTAAAGATGGACTAACACAAGTACGAATAGATTGACTAAGAGAATTAGAACATAATATGACATTCAAATAAAGCATGGAAATAGTGTAAGTAGCCTAAACTGGTCAAATACCACGTACAATCCGTGTACCCACTCGTCACTTGTGTACACGGATTTCACTTAGCACAATTGACTCAAACAATACCAATCCTAAGCGGTAGTTCCCCCACACGAAGTTAGGCAAGACACTTACCTCAACTAGGACAATTCAACACTCGAAAATAGCTTTTTCCTTAAAATATGCTTCCACGCTGATCAAATCTAATCAAAATCGACTCAATATCATCAAACAATGCTAGGTAATTCAATTGCAATAGATAAAGTTAAGATCTTTACACTTTTCTCAAAAAGTCAACAATAATCAATCTGGGGGCCGTCCGATCAAAACCTAGGTCCAATGGTAGACTCCGTCTACCAATGACCCCATGAGTTCATATATGTGATTAGTTTCAAAATCCGAGTCCAAATCAGCTCTCAAAATTCAGTTTCTTATTTTTCAAAAACTTGACAAAGTTTCACAAATTTTCACTTTGATTCACATGATTTTTATGTTAAAATCTAAGATATGTTGATGGAATATGACTAGAAACAAATTAGAATCATTTACCCAAAGTTTGTACGTAAAATCCCATCTCCAAATCGCCTCCTACCGAGTGTAGGGTTCAAAAATGAGAGAATGAGTTCAAATATCCCACCTCCCAGCCATTTAACAAGTTGCAGATGTCGCATTTGCAACACATGGTTCGCATTTGCAGACCAGGGCTCGCATTTGAGAACCCGGACAGACTCGCATACGATGCAATTGCGATGAAGTCTTCGCAATTGCAAACTGGTGGACATCGCAAAAGTGAACATTTGTTCGCAAATGCAAACTAGGTTGAAATCTGACAGGCTTTGCAATTGCAAAAGGGTTGTCGCAATTGCGACATCAGACCCTTACTGTCGCCTTCGCAATTGCGATGCCTGAGCACCAGCTGCACTAGCAGTCCAATTTCAGTCCAAAACTATCCAAAAATATGTCTAAAACTCACCCGAGCCCTTGGGGCTCCAAAACAAACATTCACACAAGTATAAAAATATCATACGAACTTGCTCGCGCGATGAAAACATAAAACCAACATATAAACTACGAATCGAACACTAAGACGCATGATTTTCAAAGAAATTTTCAAGAACTTCTAGAATTAAAACTAAACGTCTGAATCCTATCAAATCAACTCAAAACGACACCAAATTTTGCAAACAAGTTCTAAATTCCATAACGAACCTATTACAAGTCCCAAAATCAAATTCGGAGCTCGATATTTAAAAGTCAACCAACGGTCAAACTTTTCAACTTTAAATTGCCAAATTCTTTCAAATTAACACAAATCAACCTACGGACTTCCAAAGTCAATTTTGGACATACGCCTAAGTCCGAAATCACGATACGAAGTTATCGGAGCCATAGAAACACAGTTCTGGAGTCATCTTCACAAAAGTCAAAGTTTGGTCAATATTTTCTAATTTAATCTTCAAAGTCAAAAATCAATAGTCCACATCAACCCGAAAGCTTCCCAGAACAAAATTAACCAAGCACGCAAGTCATAAATCATAAACACACATGTGTAAAGCAATAAAATGGGTAATGGGGAGCAATTACACAAAATGACCGATCAGGTCGTTACAGTTCCCCCCAGCCCCCTCGAAGTCAATCTTACCCCTCGGGGTGTTATTATCAACCATTTGTGTTGTTTGGTTTGCGGGAGCGCCGGGAGGAACTAGATCTCTTCCATTCGTATTTTTTGGAAGCATCTGACAATGCTTGCCTCAACTCTATCATGACATGATCTTGTCACGAGAGATGGCCCATAATAGCCTTTTGTTGGTCCCTCGGGATTCTCACTATTTCTGCAACGTGCACGTCTTTAGCATCATCAAGAGTTTCCTCCCGAACATGTCGTTGATATTGACCGCCATGAACCGACGTGGCTTCATCCCCCTCGTTGCGAGTATTCGCTGATTGAATCATCGTGTTGAGGTTGATTTCCTTGGACCTCAACGTTGTGCGTGATATTGACATTGTTATCTGTCATTTTTACAATTTTTTTCTAAAAAACAAAGAATCAAACATGTTTTTACTAGATGCAAGGATCTACTTAGTTATGTAACTGTCTAAGGCCCACGGTGGGTGCCAAACTATTTACCCGTAAAATAGCACAGCCAAATTTGTAACGTGATTTATAGATAAGCGAATCAATTTGATCCCAAAATAATAAATAAATTAAATAAAATGCAAGACTTAGCATCGAAAACTATATAAGATAGCAAATATCTTGGTCCCGGGAGCAGAACTTCCGAAGGCAGCAATACGAATATCATTAAACAAGAAATAAAGTGTTATTGAGCTTTTGAATAGTATATAACATACGTTTGTCAGAAAATTTGTGTTCTTTACAATGGCTGTTGAAGTCATTATGTATAGTTGCGCCTAGGGAACAAGGTCCTAGGATCAAGCCCCTTTTAAGTGATAATTATGGATCCATTGAATAATGTGTAACAACATGCTATGAATGTCAAAATTCTCTATAACGGACTGTGGATTTAATATTGCAGAACATTCTTTGAATGCTTTTGGGTGACTAACATTCATTTGTCTTTATTAGCAATATTCCCTCGGAGGCTTTCCGGTGCCAATTGAAGTTGCTGCCCCCGATCTTGGCTTTCACTTGTCTCGCTTTCCACTTGTCTCTGGTTCCACGTGTTGCTCCATTGTACGAGTACTTATTACTGGCCGATTTTACCCTTATACAAAGTTATATATACATTGAAGATTTTGATCGGATTTGTATATACTTTGTAAAAAAAATTTAGTTACTTTATGTAAATCTAAAAACTTATACAAAACCAAATAAATAAATTTAAAATCTGGTATATATACGAAAAACTCCCTTTAGTTTTCATGTTCTCTATCTTGAACACCTTTTCCATAATGTATTCGGAGGAAAAAAAGAAGGAAAAAAAGCAAAGATGGTCAAAGCCTAAAGACCATTGTTTATGAATTACAGTTACACACAAAAAAAGGAAAAAGAACAAACTAGGATTAAGTACTTGGTATATTTTGTTTAACCAAAGAATTAGATTCTTTGCCAAAGCTATTTTAAGAAGAACACGGGTTTCTGATAACCAAGGAATACACTAATAATTGTAAGTAAATTCGTAATAAAAAGCAGTAAGATGCGTAAAAAGTAAGTATATTGCAATAGTAGTTCGAGCGTGTCCTTACAAGTTATATTTTACCCTCTTTTATAGGGAATTTCTTAATATAACGTCTACTCTTTTCAGTGATTGAGAATTAATGACTAATAATGACATTAATGTAACGTTACAATGATTAATCGTAACTGTTGCGTGAAGATTGTGTAACATTTGGATCATTAATTGAAGATCCTGAATCTGCCTTGTATTTCGCCTTGATTCATTCTAATCGTGTCTCTTTATCTTCCCAATTAGGTTGAAATCCCCGTATCTGATGATCATGTGAGTATGCTATTCCATTCCACTTTATCTCGTACCTCTTTATAGAGTCTTATCCAGTTTTCATATCATCATTGCTCCACATAGATTATTGAGTCATCATAATTGTTATATGTGTGAAGCTCATTTTACCAATACAGATAGTCCCCCCACTTACCATTTATTTTTCGATTAATATTTGGTAAGTGGATACTCATTTATGGCGGGAATATTTTGCCGCTGCTTCACTCGTACATTGCATCCATATTTGAATGTATGCATCGCTTGTCACTTCCATTTAATGCCCGTGCCACATGGCGTTCCTGGGTTGGTTCTGCAATTACTCAGCACCTTTTAGGGCTTTTTGCGGCTGCATCAGTCACGAGGTGACAACTTTAATTATGACTTTCACATCACTATTTTTCCATTTTTTGATGGTTGCCTTTGAGTATAAATACCCCTTTTCCTTTCTTTACTTTCACGAAAAACTTCCGACCTTCTTTCTTTATTTGTAAATTCTTCATTCTTTGTAAATATGTCTTCTTCAAACCAACAATCTAGGAAAGTCATTAATGTAGACGAATTGACTCCCTCTTCTGCTCCAACATGGAGTAGGAGAGGCGGTAGGCTTAGGAGCTTAGGTTCTACCCCTTCCAGGGGTGCTTCTTCTTCTCATGTTACTCCCCCATCTTCTTCTAGGTCTTATGTTTCTTTATCTTCTTCAAGGGTTAGGGCTTCTAGATCTTCATCAAAGAGTAGAGAACATAATGAACCGCTTTGAGAGCCGAGGGTTGATGAAATTATCCCTGCGCAGTTTTCTTTTTCCAAGGATAGTCAGGCCATGAGTGAACAACTTTCTTCAATGTCTTCGCATGACAATGCCGAACTTTATCCTACCCAAATAACAGAGGGCTTGGTGTCTCTTGTACGCAGGGATTGTTTTTGGAAGCCTGATTTTCCTATTATTGTTCCTAACGATAACCAAAGAATAACCTCAAGACCGGGTATTCTTATGTTTATACTTATCCTTTCACATTAGGATTCAAGCCTCACATCGACCCTATCATCATCGAGTTTTATAGATTCTTCAAAGTTTGTCTGGGACAAGTCGATCCTCTTGTTTGGAGAGTTGTCGCGTGCCTTAGGTATTTGGCCAAATTTGCTTCTGTACCCTTCACTTCATCATCTTATTCACCTCTATTCTCTGATGTTGTTCCGCCAAAGAGTGTTTACTCTCGCGGCTAGGAGTAAAAGGGTGTTAGTTACTCCAAATGATGACAAAGACCGAGGGTGGTATGTCCGGTATGTTGTTGTCCCTACTGCATGTTTAGTAGGTGAAGAAAATATCCCCTTCCCTGAGAAGTGGAATCTTGCACGTGAGTACAGTTTTTCTCACTTTCCTTTCCTTTGCTTTTGATAAATTACCAGTTCCGTGACTATTTCTCTTTCCTTTGCAGCAACCATGGGAACCGTTGAGAATGTCTCCGATTTCCGTGATTGGGTAGAAAAACTCTTGTTGATTGCTCATTTAGAAGAACGTTTGTGGAAGTACCTCTTTGGGAGGTTTGGTTGGAAGGTTAAGACCCACGGTAAGTGAAGTTTTTTTTTACTTCTTCCCTTTTTCAGCTTTATCTGATCCCTTTCATTTGTTAGGTTTTCCTGCTCGTGGTATTTCTTCTGCGGCTGTGTCCGCTTCAAGGTTGTCCCTGGAAAAGGCCCAGGAGATCATTATTGGTTCCTCCTCGTCGAAAAGAAAAGCAAGTGGGTCCAGGACCTTAGAGGGGGAGGAGGAAGAGGGGGGTTCGCTGGTCCACAGGTCACGTAGGAGGAGGGTGGTTTCTGACGATGAGTCTGCACCCGTTATTGATCCTCTTGTGCCTGAATCCGAACTTTCTTCCCCCGAGGATGCAACTCCCTCTTCTGTTTGTGAATCCATTGATCTCCTGTTCCGTCAAGGTTTTGGTACCATTTCAGAGGAAGCCCCTCTTGTTGTGTTCTCTCCTCCTACTCCCAAAGAACCTCCTTCAGTTGCTCCCGTTGTTTTTTCTGCTCCCATGGTTGTTCCTGCTCCCGCTGTTGTTTCTGTTCCCATGGCTATTTCTGCTTCTCATCCTACTTTTCCCGTGGCTCATTTATCCGCCCCCGCTTCCGTGCTTTCTGCTGTAGAAGTAGGGTCTTCCACCAGGAGGGAGATGAGGCAACTTATAGTGGAAGTCCTAGCGACGGGAAGCCTCTTGAAAAAGTCAGGCCATGCTGATGTATGGTTAAAGCCATTGATAGGCCCGACTGAAAAGTCTAAGCTGGAAAACCACAGTTCCTTGACTTGGATGAACGAGATCGTGCACTCTTCCTTAAATGTAAAACTTGCTATTTTTTCGTATGTACTTATATGTATACTTACCATATCTAATTTATCTTTTTATGTAGATCAATCTTGTGGGCACAGAGTTAATGAAGAGAGTCGTTCAGATGGAGCAAACAGCAAAGGACTTCCAAATTGAGGCTGATAATTGGAAGGAGTAGTACGAGGGTCTACAACTTGACATGGAGGCATGGAGGAGGAAAAGTCTACCTTGAAGCAGCAAGTTAGGGTTATGGTAGCAGAACTTGCCGTTGAGAAGGCGTCTTCGAACCAGGAAGGTAAGGACAAAAGTGTCCTAGAATCTTCATTTGCAGAGCAGCTTTCCCGTGCCACAGAGGAGATTTGGAGCATGAAGGATTTATTGGACCAGAAGGAGATGTACTCTGGTGAGCTTGTACAATTGCTCATCCAAACCAGGAGGACCTCCATAACTCTTCAGTAAAGGTCCGGTTTCCGGAAAGATCCTTCACTCCTTTACAGGCCTCTCACGATGCTGTCGTGGCTGAAAGAGATGAGTTAAGAGCTGAAGCTGAACAGTGGGAGAAGAATTATGAAGCTCTTGAAGACAAAGCAGTTGTCGATGTTAGCTGGGCTTATCTGAATGCCCGTCTTGACACATTGACAAAAATGGGCCAAGAGGGTTTTGACTTAGAAGCCAAAATTGCTAAAACCAGAGAGACGATTGAGAAGTCTCAGCAAAGTCAGAATCTCTCTTCACCTGAGGTTGAGGTCCCTGCTGCTCGTGTCTCTCCATCTCAAGCTGCTCCTCCTGCTAGTGAAGACAACCCCCCATCTGGAAAAGTTTAAAGAACTTGGTTCTTTTTTTTTATTTGTATCAATTGGTGGTTACCCCTAGTCCCATCGGGGGTAAAGTTGGATCCTTCGTAAGTCCCCAACTGACAACTTAGGGGCAATCAACGTATAAATTAATTTGGCTTAGACTAAGTTAACACATAGTTTATTTTTCCGTAATATATTAATATCAATATTAGCATGACTTTAGCTTTCTTCGAGTTTTTGTTTTACTCTTAAGTCTTTGCATGCTTTCTTTTTGAGGTTTTTGGTTTACCTCTGAGTTTTTGACTTTGCATAAAAGAAATGCTTAGATTGTTCGTACCTTTTCGTAATAGGCACGGTTTATAAAAGAGGGCTTTTTTTATTGACACTTAATGAAGAAGACGTCTCAACTTCATAATGGTGTAAATATACAAAAGAGAGATAGGAAGTTCACACGTTTTTCTTTAACAATGTTTTGAAGAAAGTTTTTGCATTATTTCGAACTTTCATAACATTTCACATGCGTTTGTATATCGTCTATAACTCGTTTTGTAACTATTTTTATTTCAACAGATTTGATATGAACTTGTACTCGTAACTGTTTTTCTTTTGCAACAGTTTTTTCAAATTAGTACAAGGGAATAACTATTTTTGTTTATAACAGTTTTTAAATATAAGGGTATGAATTTTTACCCATAACTGTTTTTATTGATAACAATTTTTAAATGAATACAAGGGTAATATTTTTTCATCTGTAACTGTTTTCATTAATAATAGTTTTCTGAATAAGTACAAGGATAATGATCTTTCATCCGTAATTGTTTTCATTTATAACAGTTTTCTGAATAAGTACAAGGATAATGATTTTTCATCCATAACTATTTTCATTTACAACAGTTTTTGAGTAAATACAAAGATGTGCATTTTTACCCGTAACTAATATTCTGCCTTTAACCTGAACATTCGTTTACATTTACGAATATGTTTTTTGAAACATTCGTTTACATTTACGAATATCTTTTTCGAAGGTTTTGAATCAAGCTTTGTGTTTTTGTCTATGGCTCTTTGATTTTGCTCATAGTACTTGACTTGTTGGGAAGATGGATCTTCAGGCTTGAGCTTTGACTTTTTGATAGTCTTCTTTGCTTTTTCTTTGCCTTCCATACTGTATAGTCCCCCAAGTGTTTGAGCTTTGAAGAATGAAAGCTCGAGCACTTAACTATTCCTTCCTTGTGGTCCTTTTCCTGAAAAGGAAAAACATACGGGACTCGACGGTATATAGTATTAGATGATGACTGCTTAACCCTTAAAAATGTCCATCAGAAAGTTGTAACCCTAGATCGGGAATTCAGTTACTTCCTCGTGTCTGTGCAGGTCTAATATCATCATCTGGTGATGGGTTAACTTTTTTCCTATCATCTAAAATGGTTAGTATAATTTTAACTGTACAAAAGTAAAATCGAATGTAATGATACCTGACCCGGGGTATTCCTTTTACTCAGAAGTAGTACTTCTTCAAATGAACAACATTCCAACTGGTTGGCAAGATTCTGTCGTCCATAGCCTCTAGCTCATAAGCGGCTTTTCCAGCGATGCCACGGACTTTGTAAGGTCCTTCCTAATTTAGATTTAGCTTTCTTTCACTAGCTTCCTTCGTTGATTGGAAAACTTTTTGAGAACAAAGTCCCCAATTTTGAAATATCTGAGGTGAGATTTTTTGTTATAATATCGCTCTATAATTTGTTTTTGGGTTGCCATACGTATTAGCGTAGCTTCTGTTCTTTGCTCGAGCAAGTCCAAATTGGTTCTCAACCCGTTGTTGTTTGTTTCTTCCGTTGTTGTTGTAAACCTTGTTCTTAGTTAACCAATTTCCACCGGTATCAAAGCTTCTGATCCGTAAACAAGTGCGAATGAGTTTCTCCCGTGGCTGTTTTTGCAGTTGTTCTGTAAGCCCATAATACTGCCGGTAACTCATCAGGCCAGTTTCCTTTGGCTTTCTCTAACCATTTCTTTAGGTTGTTGACGATGACTTTGTTCGTTGACTCGGCTTGTCCATTAGCCACGGGATGATATGGTGATGCAGTGATCCGTTTGATTTGCCAACTTTCGAAGAATTCTGTGATTTGAGAGCCTATGAATTGTGGGCCATTATCACATACGATCTTCTTCGGTATTCCAAAACGGCATATTATGTTTCGCCACATGAAGCTTTTCACTTATTTTTCTCGCACCTGTTTAAAAGCATCTGCCTCCACCCACTTTGTGAAATAATCAGTTAATACGAGTAAGAACTGTACCTTTCCTTTAGCTGGGGGAAGGGGTCCTACTATGTCCATGCCCCATTTCATGAATGGCCATGGTGATATCACTAGGTGAAGTAACTCGGTTGGTCGATGCATGTTGTTAGCATACCGTTGGCATTTGTCGCATTTAGCTACAAAATTCTCATCCTCTTCTTCCATTTTGGTCCAATAGTACCCTGCTCTGATTAGGGTTTTGACTAAGGATCTTGCTCATGCATGTACTTCCTTCATTACGAACTCTGTTTGATTGGGTCAGAGGAACTTTGCTAAGGGACCTCCAAACATTTTGCGGCATAAAGTATCACGAATGAGGCAGTACCGTTCAGCTTTTCAGCGAAGTGTTTGAGCTATTTTTTTATCTTTGGGTACGGTACCATTCTGCAAAAAATTTAAAATTTCGTTTCTCCAATCCTAGGTTAAATTGTTAAATGTTACCTCACTTTTGTCCTGGTATATTGCTGAGTGAAATAGGTGTATGACAATTGCATTGTCTTTATTCGTCACTTCTGCAAATGCTGCGTGGTTAGCTAATGCATCCGCTTCTGCATTTTCCTCCCTGGGTATTTTTATAACCTTCCATGATTGGAATTGTCTTACTAGGTCTCGTTCCTTTTTCAGTTATTGTTGCATCCGGTCCTCTCTAGCGGTGTAAGTCCTCTGCATCTGGTTCACCACTAGTTGAGAGTCACTTTTGATCACGATCTGCTCGATTGAGAGTTCTCGTGCCAGTTCAAGCTCTGCCGTGACAGCTTCGTACTCTACTTCATTGTTAGTTATGGGATACCATTTAATAGCTTGTCATATCTTTTCACTCGTAGGTGATATTAAAATAATTCCCAAGCCAGCTCCTTTTACATTAGAAGAGTTGTCTGTAAATAGGGTCCATATTCTTGGATTAGCCCCGTTAAAGAGTTGTAACTCTCTTTCCACTTCAGGGATTATGCTAGTATTAAAATCAGCGAGAAATCAGCTAAAATTTGAGACTTTATTGCAGTCCTAGGCTGATATATTATGTCATGTTCGCTTAATTCTATTGCCCACTTAGCTAATCTCCCTGATAATTCTTGTTTATGCAAAATATTTCTCAATGGGTATGAGGTTACAACAGTGATTGGATGACATTGAAAATATGGTCTTAACTTTCTAGCTGCCATGATTAGAACTAAGGCTAATTTTTCTAGATGAGGATATCTAGTTTCTGCATCTAATAAGGACTTTCTTAAATAATAAATTGGAGATTGCTTACCTTTGTCTTCTCTTACTAGTATTGCACTTACGACAATTTCTGCAACGGCAAGGTAGACATACAACCTTTCCCCCTCTTTTGTCTTAGACAGCAATAGAGGTTTTGATAGATAGACCTTCAGATTTTTTAGAGTCTGTTGACATTCTTCAGTCCATTCGAACTGATTCTGATTTTTAAGAACTGAAAAGAATTTAAAACTCTTCTCCGAAGACCTGGAGATAAATCTTCCTAAAGCTGCAATTCTTCCCGTTAGTCTTTGAACTTCTTTCTTGCCCGTAAGTATATTGGGTATTTCATCAATAGCTTTAATTTGAGCAGGATTTACTTCTATTCCTCTATTTGATACAAGGAAACCCAAAAACTTACCTGATTCTACGCCAAAGGCGCATTTTTCTGGATTCAGTTTCATATTATACCTGCGTAGGATTTCAAAGGTAATTGAAAGATGCTGGAAATGATCTTCCGCTTGTGTTGATTTCACCAGCATGTTATCAATGTATACCTCCATTGTTTTCCCCAGATGTTCCTGGAACATCTTGGTCACCAGCCTTTGATATGTGGCTCCAGCATTTTTCAGGCCAAAAGGCATGACTTTATAACAATAAGTCCCCCTGTTTGTAATAAAGGAGGTTTTTTCTTCGTCTAAAGGATCCATTTTTATCTGATTATAACCAGAGTACGCATCTAAAAAGCTTAACAATTCATGAACTGCAGTGGCATCAATCATTTGATCTATGTGCGATAATGGAAATGAGTCTTTAGGGCATGATTTATTTAAATCTGTGTAATCTACGCATACTCTCCATTTACCATTCTTTTTGGGAACCACTACAGTATTGGCTAAACAATTAGGATATTTTACCTCACGTATTAAACCAATTTTCAAGAGTTTCTATACCTCTTCGTCGATCACTTGGTTCTTGAATGGTCCTTGCTTTCTTTTCTTTTGCTTGACAGGCAAGAAGGATGGATCTTCATTTAGTTTATGAGTCATCACTTCTGGAGAAATGCCTGCCATGTCTGAATGGGACCAAGCAAAGCAATCTGCGTTATCCTTTAAATATTCAATTAACTTACCTCTTCTATTGGGGCTTAGCCTCGTGCCTATGTGAACTTTTTGTTCGGGCTTCTGCTCGAACAATGGAACAACTTCGAGCTCCTTTGTAGTTGTTTTGATATGCTCGTCCTCTTCTGGTTCCTAAATGACATCAGGTCTGGAATCCATGTCCATATGTTTTGATACTTCTTCCGTGGTGACTTGGTTCAACTTCTCGTGGTTATCTTCTTCCGTACCTCTTTGGATAACAGTTTTTTTCGTACTTGTTTGGATGATTGCCTCGTCTTTTGATTCTTCCGCTTCTTCGTTTTGTTAGAGAGTACTACGGAATTTATATTCTCGAGGTTTGTTGATCGCCTCGAATTTGTTGAATTACCCATTTGGAAGGGAATTTAATAACCTGATGTAAGGTAGATGGTATTGCTTCCATGCTATGGATCCATGGTCTTCCCATGATTACGTTGTAGGCCATATCAGTATCAATGACTTGGAACCTAGTACTTTTTATTACTCCTTGTGCATAGGTTCTAAGCTCAATTTCCCCTTTTGTTACGACCGTAGAGTTGTCAAACCCAGATAAGGCTCGTGCTTTTGGGATTACTTGATCCTCCATTAGCATTTCTTCCACAACTCTCGACAAAATGATGTTACCGAGCTACCTGGATCAATCAACACTCTTTTTACGTTAGTGTCATGTATAAGTAGGGATATTACCAGTGTGTCATTGTGTGGAAGCATTAATCCATTGATATCTGCATCGTCGAATGATATATTTTCTGCTTCCACGTCTTCACGAATCCGCTTCCCGTGTGTAATTGTGAATTTTGTTGTTCTCTTGCAGATTACTCCGTTCACCTCCTCTCCTCCATGTATCACGTTCACTGTTCGCTTTGGAGATGGTGGTTTTGGGGGCTCCTGCATGTTCTTCATATATGTCTGTTTACCTTTTTCATTAAATAGTTTTGTTAGATAGCCCTGTCTTAATAATTGTTCTACCTCACCTTGCAATAATCTGCAATCTGATGTTCTGTGCCCATGATCGTTATGGAATTCACACCAGAAGTCTGCATTCATTTTATTCGGGTTCGACCTTATTTCTTTGGGCCATCGAACCTTATCGCCCATATTTCTCAGTACTGTAATTAATTCAGAAGTACTTACATTGAAGTTGTGGTCTCCAATTCTTGTATTACCTCTATTTCATTCATCCCGATCCTTTCTAGATCTTGATGTGGATGAGCTCGTATCTCTATTTGATGGTCTATATTCTGACCGGGTGTTTTCAAAGCTGGGACGATTTTCTCGTCCCGAAGGTCCCATATAAGGGTCGTACATGTTCTTACTTGTTCTCCTTTCTGGTTTGGAGCGTCTAGAATTGGTTCGATCTTCCGTTTTTGACTGAGCAATGGTGTCTTCTTCTATTCGTCGCTTAGTGATGTACCTGTTATAGACATCGTTCCACGTCGTGGCTGGGAATTCTCTCAAGCTTTCCTTGAGTCTTCGCGTGGCTTCTGAGCTTTTGTCATAATAAATTGCTTGCAAATGCCATGGCTGCCTAATTGTCAGGTACCCTTGGTAGCAGCATTCTTTCTCGTTGAAACCTGTCTACAAATTCACGAAGCAACTCCGTGTCTCCTTGTTTTATTTTGAATATTTCTTCCATTCCTTTTTTTGACTTTTTGCGCACCGGAATGCGCTTTTATAAAAGAATTTGCAAGCTCAGCAAAAGAGTCAAGAGAATTTTCAGGTAGGAGACAATACCATGTTAGTGCTCATTTGGTGAGTGTCTCTTCGGACTTCTTGACTAGTACTGACTCAATTTCTTGTTTAGTCACGTCGTTGCCTTTTCCTCCGGTGGTAAAAGCAGTTACATGATCGCGTGGATCTGTTGTCCCGTCGTACTTGGGAATATCAGGCATTTTGAATTTCTTGGGAATAGGCAAGGGTGTTGCACTTGGCTTCCAAGGTTGCTGAGAATATCTATCAACATCAATGCCTTTGATGACAAGTGGTACTCCAAGAATTTGCTTGATTCGATCGTTTTGTTCCTTCACCTATTTCTGCAGGGTTAGTAATAAAGATTGTAATTATGGATTATTGGACATAACTGGTCTTGCTTCGAGGGACTCATTTGGAGTGCCTCCACTTCCTGAGTTTGCTAATCCGGACTGTGGATTTTTCACAGTTATAGTGTTGTTAGGAGGAGGTGTAGGTGATGCAGTTGGTAGTCCCCTCATGAAAGCTTGTAAGGCTTGAGTCATACTCACCAACCATTTGCTTCACCTACTCTTGTTCTCATGTTTGTTCATTTCCATTGTGATTATTGTTTTGAGTCATAGATCTATCTGGGGAATTTTCCCTTGAGCCTCGTGGAGTTCCTGAAGGTGATGGAACTGGAGTTCCAATCCTTTGTTGGTTGTTGTCGTTGGCGTTCAACATAATTCACAAAATGTTGTTTGAGAAAGAACATATATTATCAGATTTCCGGTAACGGAACCAATTTGTTTAACCAAAGAATTAGATTCTTTGACAAAGCTATTTTAAAAAGGACACGGGTTTCTGATAACCAAGGAATACGCTAATAATTGTAAGTAAATTCGTAAATAGAAAGCAGTAAGATGCGTAAAAAGTAAGTATATTGCAATAGTAGTTCGAACGTGTCCTTACAATTTATATTTTACTCCCTTTATATGGAATTTCTTCATATAACGTCTACTCTTTTCAGTGATTGAGCATTAATGACTAATAATGGTATTAATGTAACATTACAATGATTAATCGTAACTGTTGCATGAAGATTGTGTAACGTTTGGCTCATTAATTGAAGATCCCGAATCTGCCTTGTATTTCACCTTAATTCATTCTGACCATGTCTCTTTATCTTCCCAATTAGGTTGAAATCCATGTATCTGATGATCCCGTGAGTATGATATTACATTCGTCTTTATCTCGTACTTCTTTATAGAGTCTTGTCCAGTTGTCATATCATCATTGCTCCATATAGATTGCTGAGTCATCATAATTGTTATATGTGTGAAGCTCATTTTTACCAATACAATTTTGTCATCGAAGAACTCCCAAGAAAAATAGAACATTATTCACATGCACCATATTTTAGGTTGATTAGGAGGAAACAAACGCTGGAATTGATAATTTGATCAACTACCTTAAAAAGAAAAAAAAAA
>ML251399.1:11191-25102 GCA_005239495.1 Nicotiana undulata | reverse complement strand
GGGGGGGGGGGGGGGGGGGGTGGGGGGAAGAAGCTTTTGTTCCAAATTCTAGGTGGATATTACAACATTGAAAAATGAAATTAGCTGACTTCTTTTACATGTTAGCAAAAAGCTACTTTATTAGTTTGTAGTTGAATTCCAATTTTTAAAGGAGGTTAGATTTCTAATGCTTGACTTTAAACTTTTTAAATTTATGTAATATTATATCAACGAGACCGACCTTTTCGGAGTGGTTAGTATTAGATCATACATCGGTATTAACTAATGGAAAAGCATGACAAGTAGCAAATCAGGCATGAATAAGTGGCTCCTCAGAATTGGTTTTATGTTGAAACCTTATCTTAAGCCGATAATATTCTTTATTTTAAAAGAAAATTACTGCATAAAAGAATCGTTAGTTAATCTTTAGTTATTAAAATGCATTGGTAATAGATCTACCTCTACCTCATAAAGTCGGAGTTTTAACCAACTTGAAAAGTAGAAAGCTGGAAAAATGGGAAGTAGCAAGTGTTATTAAGCTGAATTGTCGTAAAATAAATAAAGTACTAAACTTTATGAAAATACAGAAACAAAAAGTTAGAAGAATTAAAATGTCAAATAAATTTTGAAAAATAGTATAGAAATAAATCGAACCCACCAAATACACAGTGTGTCCTTAAGGAAATTATTCTCCTCAAGTACCCGAGGTTTTGGAATATAACCTCCCAGGATAGAACGATTTAACTCACCGGAGTGTTGGTACCAAAAACGCCAATGAACAACGAACCACTCGAAAGCTGTAAACCACACTTTTGTGCAGAAGAAGAAGAAGAAGAAGATCAGAAAATTTAGTAAGTAAAAATTCTGGGATTTAAGTCATATTTATAGACAATTTCGTATTGTTTCTGAAAAGGTTTTGCAACTTTTCAGAACAGCCATATCTGTTGGAACAGGTGTGAATCCTTTCAGGACAGCCTTGGTTGTTTGAACATGTGTGAATATTGCGGGAAAATTAAAAACAGATTTAAAATAATCCGGGAAAAAAAACGGGCCGGATTGGACTAGGTCGCGGGTCATTCCGGATTTAAATTTTCGTTAATTAATTTAATTAATTAATTAAATAATTTGAAAGGAATTTTGTTTAAAAAGATTAATCAATCACTCTTTTACCAAAGCCGAAGCCGAGCCGAGCGAGTGACGACGACGGCGCGAGGCTTGCTTTCTTCTCAACTCTTTAAGAGTTAGAAAAAGAGCTTCTCTGTATATATACACATAGATTTTATTTCCTTCTTCCAATGAGGGACAAAGTGCACTAATTCAAATTTTCACTTCCCTCCATTTTTTTTCCCACCATTTTTCATTCACTCTCTTTAAGCTACACCAAGCTTAAAATTAAGCTACACTAAGCTTAAAATTAATCTACACTAAGCGTAAAGACCAACAATCCCCCAAATGAATGGGGAATGGCTATAAAATAAAGGAATCACGGACGTGTGTCTGTTTTACATGCAATAATTAATCGCATCTGGATAAGTAGGTTTCCCTTTGAACTTTCCGTAGTGAACTTATATCGGATATACCCGGTCAATCGGTAGATTTTATATCTTTGAACCATCGAGATTTGTTGTATACCTAGACAACATAAGTCACACAATCAACCCTTAACCATCTATGGTTCTCACGGTTGTGTTCGTTTCAGCCATGAACACCGCCTGGTTTCATGAGTGCTTAGAGAATGGGCCTTTACTTTCATTCCCCTTGAAGCGGCTTACACTTCACACTCACATAGATGATTCCTAAACGTGTAATCCTAAAGATACTCTATCTGGTCATATCCTGCTAGACTTAGTAAATCATTAAAAAGATTTAAGTTTTATTGACTCATCAAAACGCCTTAATGTTTTACCTTGATTTCTGAACATTGTCTTCATCACGAGAATGGGTTGAGCTATTTGACAATGTTGAACCGTCATTCATAACTTTGTTTGATATCTTTGAACCTAGATCTTGGGATCTCCAGTCTGCTAGGTAAAGTTACCGCCATGATGACTTGTCGTAGGCCTTAACCCCATTCCATTTGATGATCTTTCAACTGCCTCTCTAGATAGGACTTTTGCAAGTGGATCTGACACGTTATCTCTTGACTTTACGTAGTCAATTGTGATAACACCACTAAAGAGTAGTTGTCTAACGGTATTATGTCTCCATCGTATATGACGAGATTTTTCGCTATACATAAAGCTCCCTGCTCTGCCTATTGCCGCTTGACTATCACAATGTATACAAATAGGTGCCAAAGGTTTGGGCCAAAATGAAATATCTTCCAAGAAATTCCGGATCCATTCAGCTTCTTCACCGGCCTTATCTAAAGCTATGAATTCATATTCCATTGTAGAACGGGCGATGCACGTTTGTTTGGATGATTTCCAAGACACTGCTCCACCCCCAATTGTGAAAACATATCCACTCGTGGATTTAACTTCAGATGATCCGGTGATCCAATTTGCATCACTATATCCCTCGATCATGGAGGGATATTTTTTATAATGCAACTCATAATTTTGGGTATGTTTCAGGTACCCCGAAACTTGTTTCATTGCCATCCAATTTATATGATTGGGATTACTTGTAAACTGACTTAGTTTGCTAATAGCACATACTATATCCGGTCGCGTACAATTCATGATATACATCAAACTTCCCAATACTCTTGCATGGTCCAGTTGTGAGTCACTTTCACCTTCATTCTTTTGAAGTGCATAACTCACGTCAATTGGAGTCTTGGCAATTTTGAAATCCAAATACTTGAACTTGTCAAGTACTTTTTCTTTGTAGTGAGATTGTGATAATGCTAGACCTTGTGGAGTCTTGTGAATTCTGATTCCTAAGATCACATCAGCTACTCCTAAGTCTTTCATGTCGAATTTGCTAGCCAACATGTGCTTTGTAGCATTTATATCTGCCATACTTTTTCTCATTATCAACATGTCATCAACATATAAACAAACAATGACTTCATGACCTGGAGTGTTTTTAATGTAAACACATTTGTCGCACTTGTTGATTTTAAACCCACTTGCCAACATTGTTTGGTCAAATTTGGCATTCCATTGTTTGGGTGCTTGTTTAAGTCCATAAAGTGACTTAACAAGTTTTCACACCTTCTTTTCTTTACCAGGAACCACAAAACCCTCAGGTTGTTCCATGTAAATCTCTTCCTCCAATTCTCCATTTAAGAAAGCTGTTTTAACATCCATTTGATGGATTTCATGACCATACACGGCCGCTAATGCCACTAACATCCTAATAGATGTTATCATTGTTACTGGCGAGTAAGTGTCAAAGTAATCAAGGCCTTCCTTTTGCCTATAACCTTTGACAACAAGTCTTGCCTTATATTTGTCAATAGTGCCATCAGCTTTCATTTTCCGTTTAAAGATCCATTTCGAACCTAAAGACTTATTTCCAGGAGGAAGATCAACCAATTCCCATGTATGGTTGTCCAAAATTGATTGAATCTCACTATTGACTTCCTCTTTCCAAAACACTGAATCAGAAGACGACATAGCTGCTTTAAAAGTTTGAGGTTCATTTTCAAGCAAGAATGTCACAAAATCTGGTCCAAAGGAAGTAGATGTTCTTTGACGTTTGCTACGCCTTGGATCTTCTACACTTGGAGTATTTTCCTTTAGTTCTTCCCGAGGTCGTTTAGGTCTTTCACTTAATGACTCGCATTCAGTTTTATACGAATAAATGCTTTCAAAGAATTCGGCATTATCTGATTCCATTACCGTATTAACACGAATCTCGGGATTATCGGATTTATGGACCAAAATTGACATGCTTTACTGTTTGTAGCATATCCAATGAAAACGCAATCTACTATTTGGTCCGATTTTAACCCTTTAGGTAAAGGAACTTGTACCTTTGCTAGACACCCCCACACTTTGAAATATTTCAAGTTGGGTTTTCTTCCTTTCCATTTTTCATATGGAATAGATTGCGTTTTGCTGTGGGGTACTCTGTTGAGTATTCGGTTATCTGTAAGGATAGCTTCCCCCCACAAACTTTGCGATAATCCGGAACTTATTAATAAAGAATTCATTATTTCCTTTAATGTCTGATTTTTCCTTTCCGCAATTCCGTTGGATTGAGGTGTGTAAGGTGTAGTAGTTTGATGGATAATTCCATATTCCGAACATATTTCTGCAAACGTAGATTCATATTCTCCACCTTTATCACTTCTAATCATTTTGGTCTTTTTATTCAATTGATTCTCTACTCCATTCTTGTATTGCTTAAATGCTTCAATTGCTTCATCCTTACTATTAAGCAAATAAACATAACAATATCGAGTGCAATCGTTAATAAAAGTAATACAATATTTTTTCACACCTCGAGATGGTGTCGACTTCATATCGCAAATGTCAGTATGAATTAAGTCTAAAGGATTTGAATTCCTTTCAACAGACTTATAAGGATATTTTAAAAACTTAGATTCAACACATATTTGACATTTCGATTTATTACACTCAAATTTAGGCAATACTTCTAAATTAATTAACTTCCGCAAGGTTTTCTACTTGACATGTCCTAAACGAATATGCCATAAATTATTTGACTCCAACAAATAAGAAGAAGCTGAAATTTTATTCATACTGTCAACAACCATTACATTTAGTTTGAAAAGGCCCTCTATGGGATAGCCTTTTCCAACATACATTTCATTCTTGCTTACAACAACTTTATCAGAAACAAATACACATTTGAATCCATTCTTCACAAGTAAATAATTAGAAACTAAATTCTTTCTAATAGTAGGCATGAAGAACGTTGTTGAGCATTAACACCTTGTCGGAAGTCATCTTTAGGAATATCTTCCCATAACCTTCAATTTTGGCTGTTGAATTATTTTCCATGGAAATCTCTTCTTCGGGACCAGCAGTAGAGTAAGTTGCAAACGCTTCTTTGACAACACAAACATGTCGAGTGGCTCCGGAGTCAATCCACCACTCCTTCGGATTTCAAACTAAGTTGCATTCCGAAAGCATTGCACAAAGATCATCAATGTCATCATTCTTCTCCACTATGATGGACTGTCCCTTCTTCTTATCCTTTTTTGGGAGACGACAATCAGGGGCTTTGTGACCAACTCTTCCATAATTGTGGCAGTTGCCCTTGAATTTCTTTTTGTTCTGCTCCTTAGTCTGTCCAGAAGATCTCTTCCTCTTCTTACTTGTTGGAGCAGTCTCTTCAACGATATTAGATCCCATGATCGTTGAATTTCCACGAAACTTCTTCTCGGCTGTTTTGTTGTCTTCCTCAATCTTGAGACGAATCACAAGATCTTCCAACTTCATTTCTTTGCGTTTGTGCTTGAGATAGTTCTTGAAATCTCTCCACGGAGGAGGCAACTTTTCAATCATTGCAGCCACTTGAAAGGCTTCATTCACGACCATACCTTCAGCAATAAAGTCATGAAAAATAAGTTGAAGTTCCTGAACTTGGGTTCCCACAGTTTTGATGTCTATCATTTTATAGTCTAGAAAGTTGGCAACCATGAACTTCTTCAAGCATGCATCTTCTGTCTTGTACTTCTTCTCAAGTGCGTCCCATAATTCTTTCGAAGTATTCATCGCACTGTACACATTGTATAAGTCATCCTCTAAAGCACTTAAAATATAGCCTTTGCAAAGAAAATCTGCCTGCTTTCATGCCTCAACAATCATGGATTTTTCACTGTCCGGCGTGTCCGCAGCAGGCACTGGAGGCTCTTCACTAGTGAATTTCTGCATACCAAGTGTGGTAAGCCAGAAGAACACCCTTTGCTGCCATCCTTTGAAGTTGGCTCCAGAAAATTACCCCGGCTTTTCTGCTGGTGGAACAACAGCCCGGCTTGACGAGGCTATCGTCGTTGCCGCAACAGTCGCAGAAGAATTTCCGTTATCATTTTCCATCTCTCACTGTCAACAACAGAAGTTCAATCAATGGCAAAACTAGAACAGTAAACAATATTGTAATTAACAATAAACAATATGTATAATAAATAAAAACCAAAGTTTTTATATATACTGTTTCACATAAAACAATGAAGTTTTTATGTTCTTCAAATCGTTTTCTGAATTTCAAAACTCTGATGAAGTTTTTATATCTTTAAATCAGAATAATAAAATTCAGAAAGAGTAAAAACCACATAGGTTTTAATCTCCACAAACAGAATACAGAATAATATAAATATAATTTCCTTAAGATTTTTATTAATCTGTATTGTTGTAAAATAAAAAAAAGCAGTAAACTTTATGAAAATACAGAAACAGAAAGTTAGAAGAACTAAAACGTCAAAATAAATTTTGAAAAATAGTATAGGAATAACCCGAGCCCGCTGAATACACAGTGTGTCCTTAAGAAAATTATTCCCCTCAAGTACCCGAGGTTCTGGAATATATTCTCCGAGGATAGAACGATTTAACTCACCGGAGTGTTGGTACCAAAAACGCCGATGAACAACGAACCACTCGAAGGCTGTAAAACATACTGGAATATTTTGTGCAGAAGAAGAAGAAGAAGATCAGAAAATTTAGTAAGTAAAAATTATGGGATTCAAGGCATATTTATAGCCAATTTCTTAAGGTTTCTGAAGGTTTTGCAACCTTTCAGAATAGCCATAGTTGTTGGAACAGGTGTGAATCCTTTCAGAACAGCCATAACTGTTTGAACAGGTGTGAATATTGCGGGAAAATTAAAAACGGATTTAAAATAATCCGGGAAAGAAAAACGGGCCGGACCGGACCGGGTCGCGGATCATACCGGATTTGAATTTTCGTTAATTAATTAAATAAATAATTTGAAAGGAATTTTGTCCAAAAAAGATTTTCAATCCGAAGCCGAAGCCGAGCGACGACGACGGCGCGAGGCTTGCCTTCTTCTCAACTCTTTAAGAGCTAGAAGAAGAGCTTCTCTATATATATACACATATATTTTTTTTCCTTCTTCCAATGAGGGACAGAGTGCACTAATTTAAAATTTTATTTTCCTCTGGATTTTTTTCCACTATTTTTTCTTCACTCCCCTTAAGCTACACTAAGCTTAAAGACCAACAACGAGAATTTTCACAACAAAACAAAATAATTTAAACAAAGAATTGACAACATTAACCGGGTAATTCAATTTCAAAGGCCATGCTTTCCAACTAGGAAGCACACATGCGAACCATGAGACAATAGGCTGGTCCAACAGGCAACAGAGTTTAATGAAGCCACACATGGAAAATGACCCACCTGCGTGGAGCCCACTGGGACCCTTTCGTGCCGACCAACGACGAAAGATAAACTATAGTAAGAAATAACCCACCACGGTCAATGCCACCAATCAGGGTTAACTTTAACGTCCTTGATTAACGCCGTTTCACAGCAAAGTTCTTCTTTTGTATCTTTATTTGACGGGAAAACGAAGCAAGGTAAGAAAACTGTCAGCTACATAGGAGCCAGGTGGTGGTATCTGCACCTGCCAATGTTTAGAACAAAATCTCCTGAACCAGACACGTGTAGAATGAAAGCCGTAGCTGGCGAAACTGGTGGTCCTATTTGAAGGCGACTGATTGTGGGGTATTATAGTTTAAGTTAAATGTTATGTGGTCCTTTTCTTTTTTCTTTGAATGTCGTATGTGTAGTTAATTTTGTTTTTGCTAACTAGACGTTTGGTATTCGCATTCAAACTTTAACTAGTTCGAATTTGTACAGTGTAAAACAAAATAAAGAAGAACACGCTTTCATAACTCTTACAACTTCAATGTTTATAATTGTAGTTCTCATACTTCACAATCTCCCCGTGATTTTTCTATAGAATCTCAAATGCTTATATTTATGGAATTTTTTTGGTATACCTCTATGTAGTATTATAAATAGAGGATGAGAAGTTATTCTGTAACACACTTGAATATATGGAAGAAATAAGAATCTCTCATCTCTTTCTCTCTATATCTCTTAGCTTGTTTTTTCTTGTTTTATATTATTACTTTGAGCTAGGTTTCTTAACACGTTATCAGCACGAAGCTCTAATTTTATTTCATTATCATCTTAAAGTACGAAGACAACCAAGTCCATGGTTGAACTATAAAAATGTTGAATACCTAGAATCAGTTACGTTGTCAGTGAAAGTTGAGTATTTCATATGTGAATCAATTTGCTTCAATCGTCCGGGGAGTATTTTTTTCATTCTTCCTATAAATTCTCATTTAATATTTGGAATTTAAGATTTTGTATTGTTCATATTATACAAAATACAATGTTATTTATGCAGGAATTGAGCTGGTTGAATCAAGAAGTACCACATTCAATCTTTTGATTTGTCTGTGTGTTATACTTGTCTGTGGGCAGTCGCTTTTTGGCAATTGATGGAAAATATACAGTGACGCGGTGCATTACAATTAGAAATCTAATTTTGATAAAAAGAAAAAAATGACAGTATTGTAGATTAAGCGCAAGTAACTTACGCTGCTATTCATATTTGTTAGGACCTTAGTTGTAGTGTTATCTAAGGCTCCCCGTGATTAAAGGCTCAAGAGTGATGCACCATGACCTATTATTGTTTAACCAAAGAATGAGATTCCTTGACCAAAGCTATTTTAGGATAAACGCGGGTTACTGATAATCGAGTGAATAATATAATGAATAAAGGAATAATAAGCAGTATAGAATGCAGAAAAGTAAAACAGTTTGTATTCAAGAATTCAGATGATCCTATGGATTACAATTCTTCCCTTTTATATAGGGGCTTCCTAGCATAACGTTTTGGTTTCTGTAATGATTGTTCATTAATGGCTAATTATTACATTAATGAGGCGTTACAAGGGATAATTGTAACTTTTGTATAGGAGTTACGTAATGTATAAGTCATTAACTGTTGATTCTCGAATCTGCCCGTAGCTTCGTCTGGGTTCACTGTGACCGTATCTCTTCTTTGTCATTAAGTTTTCCGTGGTTGATGAACTCGTGGGTTTATTGACCGTGCCTCTTTGTCCCGTACCTCTTTACAGAATCAAGTCTATCTGTTGCGTTTTCCTTGGTCCACGTAGCTAGCTGAGTTGTCAAGAATTTGCTTACGTGTGAGACTCTTTTTTACCAATACAGATAGTCTCCCCACTTACCATATATTTGTCGACTAATATTTGGTAAGTGGATGCACATTTATGGCGGGAATATTTTGCCGCCGTTTTGCTCTAAAACATTGTATCTTTCTATGCACACAGGTGTCGTTTATCACTTCCATTTAATGCCCTTCCACGTGTCCATTTCTGATTGGCTCTTCAATGACTCGACGCCTTTTAGGGCTTTTGCGACTGCGTCAGTCCCGAAGTGACACTTTTAATCATGACTTTCCATCATTGTTTTTCCATGTTTCGACGGTTGTCTTTATGTATAAATACCCTTCTTCCTTTCTTTACTTCCACGAAACACTTCCATACTTAATTCCTCTTTTGCAAAGAATTTCCCTTTGTTTTCGTAAAGATGTCTTCATCAAAAGGTTATAGACGTAGAGACTCTGGCATCTTCTTCTGCTCCATCTAGGAGCCGGAGAGGTGGTCGACTGAGGAGTCTGGGATCTGCCTCTACTAGAGGCTCTTCTTCCCCTCTGGTTTCTCCGCCTTCCGCTAGGTCTTTGTTGTCCCCTAGAGCTAGGTCTTCTCACTCTGTTTCTAAGAGTAAGGATGATATTCGTGAACCCAAAGTTGACGAAATTATTCCTGCTGAGATAGTCTTTACAAGGGAAAATTCATCTATCGCTGAACAGTCTTCTTCTTTGGAGAGTGTAGAGAAGTATGCGACAATTATTACTGAAGGTCACATTCCTCTTGTCCGCAGGGAGTGTTCTTGGGAGTCTAATGTTCCTATTCTTGTGCCGAATAATAATCAGAGGATTATGTCTTACAAGACGGGTTATTCCTTCGTTTACACTTATCCTTTTACACTAGGATTTAAACCTCCCATCGACCCTGTTATCATCGAGTTTTGCCGCTTCTTCAATATCTGTCTGGGACAAGTCGGTCCTTTAGTGTGGCGAGTAGTTGCTTGCTTGAGAGTTTTAGCTTCTTAGGTTTCAGTTCCCTTCACCTTCCACCATCTTATTCATTTATATTCTCCTGTCTTATTTCGTCAAGGAGTTTTTACCCTGGCTGCTCGGAGTAAAAGAGTTTTAGTAACCCCAGGTGACGATAAGGACAGAGGTTGGTACCTCAGGTACATTGTCGTTCCCACTGCTTTTTTAGTTGGTGAAAACAATCTTCCCTTCCCTGAGAAGTGGAACCGTGCACGTAAGTACTTTTTGGTTCGTATCTATTTTCTTCATTTAGATTTGAATTGCGTTTTTAATACCGCATCTGTTTTTCTCTTATTTTTCAGCAATCATGAATACCGTCGAGAATGTCTCCGATATTCGTGATTGGGTAGAAAGAATGTTGTTTGACGCTCCTGTTGAAGAAAGATCTTGGAAGTACTTTTCCATGAAGTACAATTGGATTGTTAAGACCCACGGTAAGCGAAGTTTTTCTTACTTCCTGCCTTACCTGAGTTCTTTTTATTCTCATTTAATGTTTCCCTTTTTTCTTGATAGGGTTTTCTGCCCGTGGGGCATCTGGTTCGTCGCTCCCGAAGATGTCTTTGTCCCATGCTCAGAGCATCCTTGCCAGTTCTTCGAAGAGAAAAGTCAGTGATCCCCATTCTGGAGGGGAAGAGGAAGAAGGAAGAGAGGGTGCTTTGGTGCACCTGTCGAGAAAAAGGCGAGTAGTTTCAGATGATGAATCTGCTCCCAAGTCTCTTCCTTCCGTGTTGGCAATTAGGCCCTCTTCTTCCCGAGATGAATCTCAGTCCCCGGTTCAAGATCGCCGAGCGTCTTTTCCATGAGGGGTTTGAGCTTGACCCTGATGATGTTCCCTTAGCTACTATCTTTCCTGATTTTGATGATGTTCCTGCTCCTCTTGCTATTACTGCCGCTCCTCCGTCCGTATCTGTTATTTCCTCAGCTCCTCATCTATCCGTATCTGTTGATGTGCCCATGGCTCCCTCGGTTCCTCGCCCATCCATATCTGTTGATGCTCCCTCCGTTCCTGCTTCTGTGCCTTCTCTTGTGGAAGTAGGGTCTTCCAGCAGGGAGATGCAGAGGGTTATAATTGAGGTTCCAGCCGGAGGGAGTCTTTTTAAGAAGACGGGTGAGCCTGAAGTGTGGCTCAAACCTCTGATCGGCTCTGAAGAGAGGTCCAAACTTGACAGCCATTCAACTCTTACTTGGGCCAACGAAGTGGTGCACAATTCTTTGAAGGTATGCCTTTGAATTTTTCATACATACAATTTTCTTCGAATAACAGTTTAACGTGTTTGATTGTTTTACTATTTTTTGTAGACTCACCTTATTGTCTTAGAACTCATGAAGAGAGTTTCAAATTCAGAGAATGAGTTGAAAGAGCTGCGTGAGCTTCAGTTTGATTTTGACAATATGAAGGCACAATATGATGGCTTAAGGATAGACATGGATGCTCTAGTGGAGGAAAGGCATACCTTAAAGGAGCAGTTGAGGATTGCTGCTACGGAGTTAGCAGTGGAGAGAGCTTCTTCCAGCTAGGTCAACAAGGACTAAGACATTCTTGAATCCTCATTTGCTGAACAGTTATCGAAAGCCACGGAGGAAATCAGGAATCTAAAGCATATGTTGGGGCAGAAGGCAGAATACTCCAGTGAACTTGTACGGAATCTTTCCCAGACTCAAGAGGATCTTCGTGAAGCCCTGGTCAAAGTTCGAACTCTGGAGGAGTCAGTTGTACCTTTGAAGGTTTCCCTTGAAGCCACCGAAGCTGAGAAGGATAACTTGAAGATTGAAATTCAGGCATGGTCAAAGGATTATAGTGACCTTGAAGAGGCAACAGTCGTTGACGTGAGTTGGGCGTATATGAGTGCTCGTCATGATACGTTAATGGAAATGGGCCAGGAGGGTTTCGACCTCAATGGTGAGATTGCTAAATCTAAAGAGGCCATGGAGAAGACCCAGCGGGGTCTTGAATTTTCTCCATCTGATGAAGCCCATGATCTTCAAGCAGCTACCGTTCCTCCTCCTCAAGAATGAAGATTTTGTTATCCCCACTCCCTTTTTTTTATTTCTTTGGATTGATGTGGTTACTCCCAGCTCCATCAGGGGTAAGTTTGAAACTTTAAAGTCCCCAACTGACAACTTAGGGGCACAAAAAATGTAAATACTTATGTGGCTAAGTACTAGTTAGTACTTAGTTTTCGACTTAGCCGCTTATTTCAATACAATCTCGAGACTTTTTGCTATGAGTTTGAATGTTACTCTTTTAAGTCGATTGTATGTACTGATTTTCTGAGGTTTTTGTTTGTACCTCTTAGCTTTTTTGCATGAAAATGCATATTTCACTTTGAACCTTTTCATAGTAGGTGTAGTGTTCGTATAAATTTTTAGCATTTGTTTGTGACAGGCTTTGTTTATTAGTTAGGGACATTTTTTATTAGTACTTAATGAAGAAGACGTCTCAACTTCATTGAAATGCAATAGAGTGATAGGAATTTCTCACATGTTTAAGAATGTTTTTGTGAGAAGTTTTTATTTGAACTTTCACAACATTTTACATGTGTTATGATTATCATCTAAGACTCATGTTGCAACTGTTTTGTTTTAACAGATTTGATAATCACTTGTATTTCGCAACTATTTTTCATAGGTAACAGTTTTTTCGAGTTAATACAAGGAGATAATTGTTTTTCATTAGTAACAGTTTTTGTAAATATTGCGTTTTTACCCATAACTGTTTTTATTTGCAACAGTTTTATAACAAGTACGAGAGAAATGTTTCGTGATTCGTAATTATTTTATTTGATAACAGTTTTGAGAATAAATACAAGGGTTATGATCTTTCATCCGTAACTGTTTTATTTGAATAATAGTTTTCTACTTGAGTACAAAGATTTCGTAATTGTTTTTTGATTATAACAGTTTTTTGACTAAGTACAATGATGATGATCTTCTATCCCAACTGTTTTTTGTCGCAACAGATTTTGTATAAGTGTAAGATGTACATTTCTTCGTCGTAGCTGATACTTTGCCTTTTAACCTGAACACGGTTCGAAGGTTTTTTAGAGTAGGCTTTGTAATTCTTGTGTTGGAGTCTTTAGTTCTTTTAATTTTGCTCGTATCACTTGACTTGTTGGGTAAATGGTTCTTTTAGGCTCGAGCTTTTGACTTCTGGCAGTCTTTTTGCTTTATCTTGGCCTTCCAAACTATATAGTCCTCCAAGTGTTTGAGCTTTGAAGAATGAGATCTCGAGCACTTGATTGTTCCTTCTTTGTGGTCCTTTCCCTGAAAAAGGAAAACATTCCGGACTCGAAGGTATATACTTTTTTAGATGATGACTGCTTAACCCTTTAAAATATCCATCAGAAAGTGTAACCCTAGACCGGGAATTATGTTATTTCCTCGCGTCTTTGCATGTCTAATGTCATCATCTGGTGATGGGTTAGATTTTTGCCTATCATCTAAAAAAGTTAGTAAAATTTAAATATTCAAAGATAAAATCGAACATGCGATACCTGACCGGGAGTACTTCTTTTCCTTAGAAGTAATATTTCTTCAGGTGGATGGCGTTCCAGCTCGTTGGTAGAATCCTGTCGTCCATGGCTTTCAACTCGTACGCACCTTTCCCAGCTATGCCCCGGACCTTATAGGGTCCTTCCCAATTTGGATTCCATTTGCCAGCTCCTGCTTCTTTTGTTGATTGGAAAACCTTTTTAAGTACGAAGTCCCCAATCTTAAAATATCTGAGATGAGCTTTACGATTGTAATATCGCTCTATGATTTGCTTTTGAGCTGCCATCCGTATTAGAGTTGCTTCTCTTCGTGACTCGAGCAAGTCCAAATTGGTTTGGAGTTCGG
>ML251399.1:0-10879 GCA_005239495.1 Nicotiana undulata | reverse complement strand
GGATGATATGGTGTTGAAGCAATTCGTTTAATTTTCCAACTTTCGAAGAACTCCGTGATTTGAGAGCCTATAAACTGTGGATCATTATCACACACGATCTTCTTTGGAATTCCAAATCGGCATATTATGTTTCGCCATAAGAAACTTTTGACCTCCTTTTCCCGCACTTGTTTGAATGCTTCCGCTTCGACCCATTTTGTGAAATAATCAGTAAGCACCAGAAGGAATCGTACCTGTCCTTTAGCTAGGGGAAGAGGTCCCACTATATCCATTCCCCATTTCATAAAGGGCCATGGTGATATGATAGAATGTAATAGCTCTGTTGGTATGTGCATACTATTGGCAAACCGTTGACACCTATCACATTTTGAGATGAAATTCTCCGCGTCTTCTTCCATTTTAGGCCAATAGTACCCTGCTCTGATTAAGGTTTTTACTAAAGACCTTGCTCCTGCGTGATTTCCACAATGTCCTTCGTGGACTTCTTTTATCACGAACTCCGTCTGATTAGGTCCGAGGCATTTAGCTAGGGGTCCCCCGAACATTTTACGATACAACGTGTTATGTACAAGATAATATCTTGCTGCTTTGCGGTGAAGCGCTTGAGCTACTTTCTTGTCTTCATGCACGGTACCACTCTGCAAAAAATTGAGAATTTCGTTTCTCCAATCCCAAGTTAAATTATTAAAAGATACCTCATTTCTGTCTTGGTCAATCGCTGAATGAAAGAGGTGGATGAAAATGGTGTTGTCTTTATTGGTCACTTCTGTGATTGCCGCAAGGTTTGCTAACGCATCCGCTTCAGCATTTTCCTCCCTGGGTATTTGTATTATTTTCTACGTTTTGAACTGTCTTACAAGTTCTCGTGCCTTTTCTAAATATTGTTGCATTCGAGTTTCTCGAGCGATGTAAGTCCCCTGCATTTGGTTTACCACCAATTGAGAATCGTTTTTCATCTCTATTTGTTGAATTGACAGCTCCCGTGCCAATTCTAAACCTGCAATAACAACCTCGTACTCTGCTTCATTGTTAGTGATAGGATAACACTTAATAGCTTGTCGTATCTTTTCACCCGTGGGTGATGTCAGTACAATGCTTAATCCAGCTCCTTTTACATTAGAAGAGCCATCTGTAAATAGGGTCCATTGACCTGGGTTTACACCATTGAAGAGTTGTAACTCTTTTTTCACTTCAGGGGTAATATTGTTGCTAAAGTCAGCTACAAAGTCTGCGAATATTTGTGATTTAATTGCCGTTATAGGTTGATATGTTATTTCATGCTCACTTAACTCTATTGCCCATTTAGCTAATCTTCTTGACAGTTCTTGTTTGTGCAGAATATTTCTTAAAGGATATGAAGTCACGACAGTGATTGGATGACATTGAAAATAAGGACGTAATTTTCTTGATGCCATTATTAAAGCTAAAGCTAATTTTTCTAGATGTGGATATCTAGTTTCGGCATCTAACAGAGTCTTGCTTACATAATAAATAGGGGATTGCTTACCTTTTTCTTCCCTTACCAGTACTGCACTTACGGCAATTTCTGAAACAGCCAGGTAGATGTATAATCTTTCTCCTTCTCTTGGCTTCGATAGCAGCGGTGGTTTTGATAAGTAAATCTTCAAGTCTTTGAGTGCTTGTTGGCATTATTCAGTCCACTCGAACTGATTTTGCTTTCTAAGAGCTGAAAAGAATTTAAAGCTTTTCTCGGAAGATCTAGAAATAAATCTCCCTAAAGCTGCTATTCTTCCTATTAATATTTGAACTTCTTTTTTATTCTTCAGAATTTCAGGTATTTCTTCTATAGCTTTTATTGGAGACGAATTTACTTATATTCCTCTATTAGATAGAAGGAATCCCAGAAACTTACCAGATTGTACTCCGAAGGCACATTTTTCCGGATTGAGCTTCATATTATACCTGCGTAAGATGTCAAAAGTAGTAGAGAGATGTTGGAGATGACTTTCCGCTTGTGTTGATTTTACAAGAATATCATCGATATAGACTTCCATCGTTTTACCTAAATGTTCTTGGAACATTTTTGTTACTAACCTTTGGTAAGTGGCCCCTGCATTTTTCAAGCCAAAAGGCATGACCTTATAACAATAAGTCCCCCTGTTAGTGATGAATGAAGTTTTTTCTTCATCTAGGGAATCCATTTTAATCTGGTTATAACCAGAATATGCATCCAAAAAACTTAACAATTCATGACCTGCGGTAGCATCGATCATTTGATCTATATGTGGCAAAGGAAATGAATCTTTAGGACATGCTTTATTTAAATCAGTATAATCTACACATACCCTCCATTTGCCGTTCTTTTTAGGCACCACTACTGTGTTAGCCAGCCAGTCAGGATACTTTACCTCTCGTATCGAGCCTATGTTCAGTAGTTTTTGAACTTCCTCGTCAATCACTTGATTTTTGAAAGGTCCTTGCTTTCTTTTCTTTTGTTTAACAGGTGCGAAGGATGTATCTTCATTTAGTTTATGAGTTATCACTTCTGGTGGGATACCTGTCATATCTGAGTGGGACCATGCAAAACAGTCCTCATTAGCTTTTAAATAATTGACTAACATACCTTTTTGCTCAAGAGTTAGTCTTTCCAGCAATTTTGTGCCAATATACAACTTTCTCTCGGGATTTTGTTTAGAAAGCGGAACAACCTCAAGTTCTTCAGCAGTTGTTTTAATATGCTCGTCTTCTTCTGGTTCACGAATGAAATCCGCTCTGGAGTCTATGTCTGCATGTTCTAGCTCATCCTTGATGGTAACAGGATTTTTTTCATCGTTATCTCCTTTCGTACCTATTTGAATATCCATTCTTTTGTACATAGTTGATCAGAGGGTTTTTCCATACCTTTTTGTTGAGGAGCTTCTGTTTGATAATTTGTTGTCTCTCCCGCATCTTTATTGTTGTGAAGAGCTATCGAATTGATATTTCTCGAAGTTTGCTGGTCACCTCTAATTTGTCTTACTCCCCACTTTGAAGGGAATTTTATTACCTGATGTAAGGTGGATGGAACCGCTTTCATATCATGGATCCATGGTCTTCCCAAAATAACGTTATAATCCATCTTTGTATCAATGACTTGGAATTTCGCATTTTTTACGACTCCTTCGGCGTAAGTGGTAAGTTCGATTTCTCCTTTAGTTATCACTGTTGAATTATCGAACCCGGATATGGCTTGTGCCTTTGGGATCATTTCATTTCTACCAGCATTTCCTCCACGACTTTTATCAAAATAATGTTGACTGAACTGCCTGGATCAATCAACACTCTTTTAACATTAGTGTCATGAATAATTAAAGATATTACCAATGCATCGTTATGAGGAAGCATTAATCCGCCAAAATCTGCGTCATCAAAAATTATTTGATCTTCCTTCGTCTCTTCTCGAACTCGTTTCCCGTGGGTAGTTGTGAATTTTGATGCTAACTAGCAGACTATGCCATTCACTTCTTCCCCTCCATGTATGACGTTGACAGTTCATTTTGGGGAAGAAGGTTTTGGGGGCTCCTGCCTGCTCTTCATATATGCATGTTTACCTTTATCACTGAACAATTCTGTTAAGTAGCCCTGTTTTAATAGATGTTCTATTTCACCTTGCAAAAATCTGCAATCTGCAGTTCTATGGCCATGATCATTGTGGAATTCACACCATTGATCAAGGTTTCTCCTGTTAGGATTAGATCGCATTTCTTTGGGCCATTTAACCTTGACTCCCATATTTCTCAATATTGAGACAAGTTCAGTACTGCTCACATTGAAGTTATGGTCTCCAATTTGGGTATTACCCCTGGACCGTTCATCTCGATCTCTCCTGGATCTAGATGAGGATGAGCCTATATCTTTCCCGATAGTCTTGTATTTTCGAACCTGGTACATGTGTCACGTCCCGAAGGTCCTAAGTAAGGATTGTACATGTTTTTACCTGACCTTTTCTCTGGTTCTGGACGTATGGCTCTGGGATATTCTTCATCTTTTGATCGAGCAATGATATCTTCTTCGATTCTGAGTTTGGTACTGTACCTGTTATACACATCATTCCATGTTGTAGCTGGGAATTCTCTCAGACTTTCTTTAAGTCGTCTCGTGGCTTCTGAGCTTTTATCGTTTAAGTTGCTTGCAAATGCCATGGCTGCCCAATTGTCAGGCACCCTTGGTAATTGCATTCTTTCTCGTTGAAACCTGTCTACAAATTCACGAAGCAATTCCATGTCTCCTTGCTTTATCTTGAATATATCTTCCATTCGTTTTTCAACTTTTTGTGCACCAGAGTGTGCTTTTATAAACGAATCTGCAAGTTCAGCAAAGGAATCTATAGAATTTTCAGGGAGAAGAGAATACCAGGTTAAAGCTCCTTTTGTGAGCGTTTCCCCAAATTTCTTGACAAGGACCGATTCGATCTCCTCTTTTGTTAAGTCATTGCCTTTTACTCCAGTAGTGAAGGCAGTCACGTGATCGCGTGGGTCAGTTGTTCCATCATATTTAGGAACGTCGGGCATTCTAAATTTCTTGGGTATAGGCAATGGAGCCGCACTTGGCTTCCAAGGTTGTTGAGAATATCTATCAACATCAATGCCCTTGATGATAGGCGGCACTCCAGGGATTTGCTCGATGCGATCGTTCTGTTCCTTCATCTGTTTCTGCATGGTTAGTAATAAATATTGTAACTCAGAGTTATTAGTCGTACCTGGTCTCGTTTCAAGAGATGCATTGGTGGTTTCACCTCTGGTTGAGTTTATTAATCCAGACTGCGGATTCTCTACTACGATTGTATTATTTGAAGGCGGCGTTAGTGGTACTGGAGGTGCCTGTGGTAATCCTCTCGCAAATTCTTGCAAAGCCTGCCCCACGTATTCAGCAATCATTTGCCTTATTTGATCTTGCTCTATTGGTTGCTCATTATTGTTACGATGGTTATCAGATCTTTCAAGGGATGATTCCCTCGAAGCACGTGGTGTTCCTCGAGGAGATGGAACTGGGGTTCCATTTCCTTGTTGGTTGTTGTCGTCATTGTTGTTGTCGTTGTTGTTGGAATTCGACATGATTTAAAGGATATCAGTTGGTAAACGCACTATGATTATCAGTTTCCCGGTAACGGAACCAATTTGTTTAACCAAAGAATGAGATTCCTTGACCAAAGCTATTTTAGGATAAACGTGGGTTACTGATAATCGAGTGAATAATATAATGAATAAAGGAATAATAAGCAGTATAGAATGCAGAAAAGTAAAACAGTTTGTATTCGAGAATTCAGATGATCCTATGGATTACAATTCTTCCCTTTTATATAGGGGCTTCCTAACATAACGTTTTGGTTTCTGTAATGATTGCTCATTAATGGCTAATTATTACATTAATGAGGTGTTACAAGAGATAACCGTAACTGTTGTATAGGAGTTACGTAATGTATAAGTCATTAACTGTTGATTCTCGAATCTGCCCGTAGCTTCGTCTGGGTTCACTGTGACTGTATCTCTTCTTTGTCATTAAGTTTTCCGTGGTTGATGAACTCGTGGGTTTATTGACCGTGCCTCTTTGTCCCGTACCTCTTTACAGAATCAAGTCTATCTGTTGCGTTTTCCTTGGTCCACGTAGCTAGATGAGTTGTCAAGAATTTGCTTACGTGTGAGACTCTTTTTTACCAATACAATTATGCCAAAGGTTAAGGATAAGACGGTGGGTATTAAGTCCCAACGCACCATGAGGGTAAGACATCATGTTTTGAATCTTGATGCTCCACGATTGTAAGAGTTGGGTTCGAGTCCCAACTCATTATGACCTAACATGCCTTTATAGCGGTAAGACATTGGGTATGAGTCTCAATACACCATATTGATGATATAATAATGACTAAAGAAAAATAATGTAGTTTTCATGAAAAAAACATGAAGCTTGTCCCGTTTGATTTGCTCCATTCTTGAAGTGAATGTGATAGCAGTGCATGATAAGTCTAAATAAAGACAAGTGGTTGACCAATGAACGTGGGCATGACAAAGATCAAAATAATTATAGTCATCGTCATGGTAATTATAAAAAGGAGAACAATAAGGGTTCTCAAAATAATCCTTCAAAGGAGAAGGAAATATGTATCGATATGGTCTGTTAATATGAGACACGCCCACATGATTATAGTCCATTGCTTGTAAATGCATACTCGTTCCTGAAAGTGAATGTGAAAATATATACTTCATGTGATAAAGATTATGCATAATAATGTGCTTATGAATGGTTGGATAAATACCACAACTCACCTCTAAGGGAAGTTAGAGAGAAATAAAGATAATGAATATTACAATGTGGTTACATGGATATGTCATTGGTCGCGCACATGGGGTACGCCAAAAATATTTTGTCGTGCCTTATAAAAGGTTATTAAAGGCAAAGTTAAAGCAAGAAATGATTTTTCTTATGATGATTTTGACCATAACAATTATTATGATATAATTTTTTCCGTAAAGGAGACATTCACCATATGAATGGTGTGACAAAAGATCTTGTGTACAAAATTAACTTAGAGCTCCGAAAGAACTGATTTGTTACTATCCCGATGAATGAAATTGTTCTCGATATTGATATCGTAGTAAGTCTCAAAAGAAACTTTCTGAGTTTCAAATATATTAGCCACAGTGGTTGGCATTTGAGACTTATAATTGAAAGGAAGATTGAATATATTCATATTACTATAATCATACCAGGTAAATATGAAAGGTTACCCCACTTTTCTTCCATTTGTACTACATATGTATAAGCATGATGATGGAATCATATGCCATAGTAAATTAAATGCTTACTGAAATAAACAACAGTTGGCATGGCCGGCTGGCCATCCCAGTTCAATTATGATGCGAAAACTTAATTGAGAATTTACACTGGCATATATTGAAGAAATACAAGGTTCTTCAAGAATTCTCTTGTGCTGCTTATTCTCATGATTTACCAGTTAAGGTTGAGGTTGAATCTCTTGATTTCTGGAACGAATAGAAGTTGATATATATATGGGCCCGGTCACCTGCCATGTGGACCGTTTACTATTATATGATTTTAGTAGATGCATCTATTGTATGGTCACATGTGCGTTTGTTGTCAACTTGTAGTGTGAATTTTGCAAGGTTGATTGCTCAAATTATTAGAGCACAGTTCTAGAATATAAACTATGATAATTTATCTTGATAATGCCGATTTAAATCCAACTTGGTTTAGCAGAAATTGTATGCCTTCAATTATAGATAAAACATTGGTTATGAGATGTATTATTTAATATACAACAACACTTGTACGCATCTAGCCAAGTTATGATAAATTCTCCCTACCATAACTGGTTCAAGGTCAGGAACCAAATAATTTTATATAGAAATATGGATGTGCTATATGATTTAATTATCCCACCACAATGCACAAAGATGGATTCACAAAGAAGATTGGGATATGTATTGAGAAAATGGGCAGCTGAAAAGTGATACGTGGAATGAACTATTATGAGTACATCTAGATCCTCGTACAAGAAAATGTGAAATTGAAGTTCAAGTGATAATTCATTTGCAAAATATTGCCAGGCGCATTTGCCGACCCAAAGTTGAATGTCATATTTGAGTTGTTAATGCTCCACATAGAATAAAGTCCATAATGGACAGAGTTTATGACACACATGAATCGTAATAGACTAATCGATTCCAAAGATAAAACTCCTTGAAAAAGGAGAGGAGCAAATGTTCAAGATGGTCACAATAAGGAGGCAAGTACTTTATAAGAGCACCATGACATAACACTTTATAATACCTCACGGGAGAGGCTCAGATACCTGAAAATGATGAGATAAAGAGATCTCAATAAGTTATGTCTTTAGTGGGTAACAACAGAACCGATATAAAATAATTGTCGACGATATTATTGATATAATGTAGCGCTCAATATCACTAATAATGACGAGGATCTTGAGCTCAAATATGTCATGAAATTTGGACAGATAAATGATTGGCCAAATGAAAAAACACGCAATGACAATTGATTTCAGTTGAAAAATGTGAAGTTGGACGGATAGTCCACACACCTGAAAGTGAAATATAAAATCAAGTCGATATACATAAAGATGACTTGTGGCACAAACAGATTTGCAAATATCATGGCATTGATTATATGGAGACATGTTCTTCTGTGGTGGATGTAGTCATTTCAGGTTTTGGTCTGACAATACATGTGACATGCGTATAATTAAAATTCTTGAAGGATTTAAATTATGTGAAGCATATTAAGGTTCCCAAGAAATTTATTAAATAAAGCTTCAGCAAATCCTTATGTGGATCGGAGCAATCATGGCGTACATGATTTGTTTTGTGTCTAGTGCAATTGGTGCACTAATGTATCTTGCTAAAACCATGAGTATAACAGTATGCTTGCGAGATATAGTTTTACTCCTATGCGGAGATATTGAAATACCATTAATGTTATATTGCAAAAGAAATTCTTGATATTGATGTACTGTTATATTATGATATTCAACAAGATTCCATTTGCATTGAAGATGATACTGCATACATAGCTCAATTAAGAGAAGACTATCGAAGGAGACAAAATAGAGCATATTTCACCAAAGTTTTATTTCAGACATGAACAATGTTCAACAAATTCATTCAAGTGATAATTTGACAAATTTCTTCACAAGACATTGCTGACCTCAACAATTGAGAAGTTGTTATACTAGATTGGAATTCATCGTCTCCGAAATATCAAGTGATATTTTTCTGAGGGGGAGTATAGCACGCGCTGCACTCTTTTTCCCTTAGCCAAGGTTTTATCCCACTGAATTTTCCTGGCAATATTTTTAATGAGGCAGCAAGCAATGCGTACTACTAAATATATGTACTTTTTTCTTCACTAAAATTCCCACAGGGTTTTTTCCTAGTAAAATTTTAACGAGGCACAATATCTATGGACATCCAAGAGGGAGTGTTATGAAATATTAGATTATGGTGGATGTCCATAACTCCTAAATGAATAACACCCACTAGTCTTATCCATTATCTCCATAACTCCCCACTACTCTAATACTTATGGTTGTAACTCCCACACTCCATAACCTCCCCCGTGAGATCTCAAATGCTTAATGACATATTTACGGAATTCTTTTGGTATACCTCTATGTAGTTTTAATGTATTATAAATAGAGAATGAGAAATCATTGTGTAACACACTTGAATATATGGAAGAAATAAAAATCTCTTCCCTCTTTCTCTCTATATCTCTTAGCTTGTTTTTCCTTGTTTTATATCATTACTTTGAGCTAAGTTTCTTAACAATTAATATAATCAACCAAATTGGCAAATTATTTATTCATTTAATTGGATCCTTAGCAGTAGATCCGGTAAAATTTAGTGAACATTCCATCAAGGGCACAACAATATGAACGAGAAGTTTCATAATTAATGTAGACCATATTAACCTTTTAATTAGTGCTAATACCATTCTCATTTCATGTACTCTCAAGATGCTAAGATTTCAAAATGTTTTAGGAAATAATTAATATTAAAATTCTTTTTAATTTAAAATTCCAACATTCTAGTAGATATGTGATGATTATGCTAACAAATTTATATCTCAATATTGTGTAATCAAATACTCCTTGATAAACAGTCAAAAAATGAGTTTTTTCCACTTTTGACCAAAGAGCGTTCACATTAAATTGCTAAAATATTTCAAGATTAGAACGAAGGAGCAATTATTATTTTATTATTTAAATATATAGATCTGAAGGGGAAAAAGAAGACAGGCAAACCACAAAAATCCAAATGAAGTAATAAATTTAGATTTAAAAACTTACATTAGTTAAAACTATATTTGAACGCAAATAATTACACCTTCATTTCAAATGAGTCTGTTATAACTAATCTATTATCACTTCGTCTTGCAGTGTCACACTTTGTTAAGTGTTATACAAATGTCTAATTGAAAAGACCATTTATAATATTATATACTAGAGATGCAAGTGATCGTTAATTGTAACGAGTGGTATGGGTTATATGAATACTCTGTTCTAACGACGCTTTGGCTTTTATTAATTCAACATAATTTTTAAGATACTACAATTTCTTTTTGGCATATTCATTTAACATAATTTTAGGTCTATTTCGCTCATTTAATATAAGAACCATGCTAACCTATGAAGATGATTTTACACTTTTTACCTCTTTCAACATTGATTTTTGGTCTATTTTACTTCTAAGTTCTACATAACTAATATTCTTCATTATATTTGTAGGAATATAATGAATAAATTCATAATAAGTGACTGTGTGCTCTGCGGATTTTACTCCTTAACACAGGCGGGCTATGCATAGGAAGCTAGCTACAGTGGATCGGCTATAAGGAAGTGGGGACTATCACTAGCAAGTGACTGTGTGCTCTGTGGGAAAGACACTGAGGAGACAATGGAGTACCTCTTTTTTTAGCGCGATTACTCCAAGAACAAGTGGGCAGCATTGTTAAAATGGTTGGGAGAAAGACATCAAATTGGTAGCTGGAATGCTGAGTTGAATGGTTAACGAAGAGAAGTTCATGCAGAGTTCGAGCTCACATGCTAGGATTCCTATTTGCAGTTGTGATTTTCTATGTCTGGGCAGAAAGGAACCAAAGAAGATTTTAAGGTAAGATGATATTAAGCCTTTAGAGAAAGAAGAATATTATACGGGAGTTACACATACGAGGGCAGAATGAGTCCAAATGGCACAAGGAGGAAAAAAAAAATTATCGGGAGTGTTACATAAAGGCTAAGAAAGAGGCAAAGTTAGTAGTTACGACGGCTAAGAACGCAACTGTAGACAATAAATTGCGTCAAGAAAATAAAATCAAGACCGAAAAATATTGCGACAATCGT
>ML251396.1:0-10611 GCA_005239495.1 Nicotiana undulata | reverse complement strand
CTCTTTTAGATGTCTGAGAGGGGGGGGGGGGGGGGGGGGGGGGGGGGGGGGGGGGGGGGGGGGGGGGGGGGGGGGGGGGGGGGGGGGGGGGGGGGGATATTTTAGGAAGTGCGTCAAGGTAAAAAGTTTTTTACTTATTTGATTCTGGCTTCTTCTCCCGCTGAAATATTATTATTAGAGATCGGATATTTATTTATTTTATACAGATTAAATCCCTTCATTTATTTAGGAGAAAAAATGTAATTTTGGGACAAGGAAATAAAATCATCCCTATATGTATACTTTTAGGGACCAGATTTTTGACTAGTCGCTAATTCTTGGTCCCTAATAACTTTTTTTCTTGTAGTGAATTTCACAATCTCACGTAATTTACAAATTTAATACAGGTTATTGAACAATTACAATTCATCATAGAAAATCGGTTAGACATTCCATCTAAGTCTTATCACTTAAATATTCTTATTATTTTTTTCCTTTGTTGTATAATTAATACTACTTATAATTGCTATGCGAGCTCAAGTTGCTTGTTTTAAAAATAATTAAAAATTATACTATCTGCTTTAATTCTGTGTTTTATTAATACTACATGATTTGTGTTATTGCAATTGTCATGCTTGAATCACTCAAATTTCAACAATT
This sequence comes from Nicotiana undulata, assembly GCA_005239495.1. Taxonomy (NCBI): domain Eukaryota; kingdom Viridiplantae; phylum Streptophyta; class Magnoliopsida; order Solanales; family Solanaceae; genus Nicotiana; species Nicotiana undulata. Next base: position 9,972 of record ML251396.1, on the reverse strand, counting down.
ACATCTGTTCAAGTAAACAATCTTCCTTATATCGTAAAAATAATCAATTATTGAATTAGTCACATTGATAACTAATAAAACTCTTGTGCATGCTTTATGTTAGGCACACCTGCAATGGCCAGTGAAAATGAAAGGCGGAGGCAATACGAGAAAACAAAAATAATAAGACATTCGAGAACTTATGTAACGACCCGACCGGTCGTTTTGAGCTCTAGTGTGTCGTTCAGCAGTTTGAGGTCATGAGCAGCTTCGTTTCAGGTATTATGAATCGTAGGCGTGGTCGGAGTTGAATTTCGGGAAGCTCGGAGTCAAATTGGAAAGAAAATATCCATTTCGGAAGCCTTGAGTTGGAAGAATTGATTAAGATTGGAATTTTGATTAAACGACCTCGGAATCAGGATTTGAAGATTCCACCAGGTTCGTATGATAATTTCGGACTTGGGCGTATGTCCGGATCGAGTTTTGGATAACTCGGGAGCGTTTCAGCGTATATTGTGGAAGTCAGCATTTTAGAAGAAATTTCTTAAGTCTGGGTTGAAGTGCATTTTAGTGATATTGATGTCTGTTTGGGATTCCGGGTCTGGGAATAGCTCTGTATGGTGATTCTAGAGTTGGGAGCGCGATCGAAAGTGAATTCGGATGCCCGTAGGTTATTTTGAAGTCATTTGGCTAAAGATAGAAATTTGAAGGTTTTTGAGAAATCCGACCGGAAGTGGAAAATTTAATATCGGGGTCGGAATGCGATTCCGAAAGTTGGTGCAGGTCCATAATATCGAATATGACTTGTGTGCAAAATTTGGGATCAATCGGACGTGATTTGATAGGTTTCGGCATCGGATGTAGAAGTTTGAAAATTTAAAAAGTTTGAATTGGAGAGCGATTCGTAGTTTTGGCGTTGTTTGATGTGATTTGAGACCTCGAGCAGATTTGGGGGATGTTATGGGACTGAGTCGTGTGATTGGACGGGGTCCCGGGGGCCTCGGGTGTGATTCGGGATAATTTCAGATCATTTTCTTCCTGTTTGGCTGCTGCAGTTTTCTGGTGCTGGTGTCCTCCTATGCGTTCACATGGGAGGTGTCGCGAGCACATAGGCTTTTCTGGGCAAGGAGGAAATTGCTCTATGTGTTTGCATGGGTATATTCGCGAACGCATAGTCTTAGTTCGGCCTAGGGATGTTTGTGTGCTCCGCGTTCGCACATAGAGGAATGCGTTCGCGTAGGGTGAGAAAGCCAGGGGTCCGCGTTCGCATGGACCGAGTCGCGTTCGCATAGGTCTTTTTTGGGCGCGTGAAGTTTTCCCTTCGCGTTCGCGAAGGTGATGCCGCGAACGCAGTGAAGGCTGTCCAGGGTAGTGTTTTAAAACGGGAATGTGCCATTTCTTCTCCTATTTTCATTTGGTGTGGGCGATTTTGGAGAGCTTCAAGAGGGGACTTTCTTCAAGCATCACTAGGTAATTGATTTCTTCCCATTTCTAAGTTAAATATGTGATCTTACAGGGAATTAGACATAGAAATTAGTAGGAAATTGGGATTTTTAGGGAAAGACCTAGAATTGGTAATTTGGAATTTTCACCGCGAATTTGAGCATGGAATTAAGATTAAATTATGTATTTGAGTTAGTAAATATATGGGTAAGCATAATCTTCGAGAAATTTCGGAATCCGGGCACGTGGGCCCGAGGGCAATTTTGTCAATTCTTCGAGCGGAGTTAGGAATTTATATAATTTAAATGGTTATGCGTATTAGACTATATTTTCATTGGTTTGCCGTTATTTGGCTAGCTTTGGAGCGTTGTGCAATTGATTTGGAGTCGTCGGAAGGGCTTGGAAGTCGGTTATGGAATTTCGGAGCGAGTTAAGTCTCCTTTCTAACTTTGTGATGGGAAATTTTCTCCATAGGTGAATTAATTAAATATGTGCTACTACTTGTGGGGGCTACGTACGCACGAAGTGACGGGAGTCCGTGCGTAGCTACTATTATGCTTGTCCGGGTAGTCTAGGACCCAAAAGCATGTTTTACTTGTCATATTTGTAACCTTATTGAATAAATTTAAAATGATTAGATCATTACCGCATTTGATAAATGAATTTCTGTAAAAGACTTAAATACTATTTTTGTAACTATTAAAAGAGATCCTTGTCATTTATTGGTAATTGCTTTTCCCGATATAGTCAGGGTGGACTATTTGGATGTGTATGCGTATGTGTGACCGCTTCGCAATATATATTCCGCGAGCAGGGTGATTCTTTCCACTACTCTCATGGGAGCGGGTCGTACGCCACAGCGGAATAGATGCATCTGTGGTTCGAGCCATTCGACCCTTCGACAGTGTACATTTTATTATTGTTGGTTCGGTCCGTTCGACCCTCGGCATTTCATGCACATAATATATATATATATATATATNACAGATAGTATATAGCAAATATATATATATATATATATATATATATGCTATATACCATCTGTGACTTGAACTGTAAAATTGTCTTAAAGATGTAAATTGTTAAATGAAACGACAAAAACCGGAGAATTTATAAATTTATGGAAACAGTTGCTCTTTTCTGACATTATTTGTTATTTGATGTTAATACCCATGTTTGATATCATTCATTGATTATACTGTATCGACCCCTAGCAAGTGTCAGAGTCGACCTCTCGTCACTACCTCTCTGAGGTTAGGCGGGATACTTACTGAGTACACGTTGCTTTCGTACTCATGCTACACTTGTTGTGCATTTTTATTGCATCGGTACATTCTTAGCTAGTGGCCCTGCTTGACACAGTGACGTGGCTGACTTGGAGACTTAGACGAGCTGCATCATCCGGAGACGACCCGCAGTCGGCAGAGTCTTCCTCTATGTATTGTATTTTCATTTTTAAATTCCTTGTCCAACTTGTATTTCAGACAGGCATTGTAGTATCTGTATAAATTCTTAGAAGTTCGCTCATGCACTTGTGATACCGGGTTCTGGGATTTGTTATGGGATTTATTCAGTATTTAAATTTGCTAAAGATGTTATGGTGTACTTATTGGAAGTTCGATAATTACTATTTAAAAAAATAAAAAGGAATGATTTCAAACTATTATAATAAAGATTTCATTAATTATTAAGTGTTGGATTGCCTGACCGTGGGGGCCGGCGCCATCACGACTTTTATGGATTTTGGGTCGTGACAACTTGGTATCAAAGTACTAGGTTCCCTTAGGTTTCACGAGTCATGAGCAAGTCTAGTAGAGTCTTGCGGATCGGTACGGAGACGTTTGTACTTATCTTCGAGAGGCTACAGGGCTGTTAGGAGTACTTCCCTTCTTGATTCCTCATTGTGCGGTTTGATTCCTTTGAGGCTTATGCCTATGTTTCTTTCCTGCTGAATCTTACGCATCGCGAAGCGCTTTCTATAAGTCGAGAACTTGAGGAATTGTAATGGTGCTACATATGAGGTGCGGAATGTTTTCTCCCTACATGATTGTTGGTCTATATCCATCGTCTTGCAGAAGGATATTATGTCGTTTCAGCTCCGTAATTGTGTTTCTGAGAGCTTTGAGGCTATGCTCAGGTTGTTATGATGCTCATGATTGGTTATCGCGCAGTATTGATGTGATGATAGGATGCTTGCCCATATGTCGGGGCAATGAATGACATGAAAGGAGGTCTCCTCAGAGCGTGATTTCGAGATTTCGATATTTTAGTTCCGGCGGAGGAAAGGCAATTGGACTATACATGGTCGGGTTTGTGTTGACAAAGTAGTAGGACTTGGTGCTTTAAAGTGAGTTGGAGTATTCACCTGTGATGTGAATCGTCGTCATTGATCGAGTAGAATATGTTAAGTTCGCCGGAGATCATGGTGTGCGGTGGTCGGAGTATTGTGAAGAAGTATTGAAGAAGCGACTGTCGGAGATCGTGGTGTGCGGTGGTTCAGTATTGAATAAGTATTTCTAATGAAGGCAGCTCGAGAAAGATGATCTTCGGAGAGTTGGGAGTCGTGGTGATCTGTTGGTTTAAGAGCTACAGAGAGTGATATTGAATTGAGGAAGCAATTGGGCAGCATACGATGAAGGAAGACATGTGAGAAGTGTAAGGTGGCGGCTAAATTTCTGAAAGGCCAGGTGTAAGAAACGGAAGTCAGGTTGTTGCTTAAAGGAATGAGTTTAACTAAAGCGGGAGAGTGTCAGCATAGCATATGAGTTTTGTTGTAAGATAGATACACCTCTTGAGGGGAGTCTGGAGTGATATGGGAATTTTAGTGGACGATGATTAGGCTCACAGACTTAAAGTGAAAAATTGTCTATTTTGGCGGAAAGTTAGATACAACGGAGAGGAGTTGTTCGGGATGGAGAAGGATGCAATATGGCGGTGAATTGAAGATATTGTCGCGCATTTAATAGATGTCCATGAGGAGCGGACGGACTAGTAAAGTTGGTAAATGAAGAGGGGCGTAGGATGGGGTATTGATGTCGTAGAGATTGTGCAGTACAACGTCGTTGGAAGGTGTCAGTTGGTAATTTCCGCAGGAAGTTATCTCCTGTGGGCAGGTTAGCGGTCGTGTGGTTGTCAAGTTTCTGCGGGGGATTCTAGTGGCTATTCGGTAGGAGGCTAAATGCATGAATGATTCTAGAGAATTTGAGTATTCATGAAATGCTAATAGGAGAATTTAGAAGAAATTGACAGATTGGTTGAGCAAGATCATGTCAGCAAAAAAGAAAGGATTTCGGTGGGGTCTAGAGTGGTGCAAGGAGTAGCTTCAGGCTAAGTGGGAGAGTCCCACCGCCTGCAATTGGGTTGCAGGATTATCTTCTCATGGGGGTGCGGATCATCGGCGTATTAGCAAGCTATTACAGCTAAAGGGAAGGAAGTAAAATGGTAATTGTGCATGGGATTTGATAAATGTGTGCAAAAGTCAGCCATGTTGGAACAGGGTTAGGCTTTGGAGGATTCAGAATTTATGCTTAAGGCATAGGTGAGTTGTAAGGGTAGTGACTCAGTAAAGTGCTTCATTGAAAGGGTGTTCACGTGCTAGAAGAGCCTTGGAGTTGATTGTATTCGGGGCCAAGTTCAGAGTGGGTGACTCGCAATAGTGATCCTAATGAATTTGAAAGTTAAAAATGCGGTGCTTAAGGGTTTCATGTCCGTAATATGGCTAAAGAATCGGGCCTTGCAACAGATTGTGATAGGAGGCCCGGAATGCTCCACGATGTTTTCGGCTTGCAATATAGTATTGGAGGAATGAGAGAAATAAACTCCAGATCTGGAGAAAGATTATCAGGATGGGTATATCAGTCGAAGATGTGAATGCGCACAAGAAGGGTGTGAGACGGTTTGTGGGATGGAGACAACATGGTCTCAATCAAGGACACTCGTGATGAGTGAGGATTGAGTTCGTTATGTGTTTAATGGAGCTACTATTATTTCTGGTGCAAATAAGGATAACTAAAAGAAGATAGATTGGTTAGCCATGGTTGAAATGGAACATGTACTGTAGTGATTAGTTCCTTCAGTGTGATTAAGTTATGCATGTGTTTGTGCCGGTGTGTGTGAGGCTTGTCGGCCGCCGTAATAGATTTTATTTGGAAGCATTCAAGTATTATGGATTGTCAGGTGTAGGCGGATCCCCGAAGGATTATGGGTCACGACCCAAACTGATGGGCCGCGATGGGCACCCGGTACCTTACTCAACCGAGTACTAACGTATCGTATCTTTCTTATTACATCATCATATACTCGTAACATACGGGCCTAATAGGCCAACATAATCATTTATAAACTCTAAACATAGGCCGACAAGGCCATACAAGTATTCGTATACATGACATCTGTCTACAAGCCTCATAAAATAAATAAGTATCATAAAGGTCGGGACTGAGCCCCGCCATACCAATCAATACATGTCCTAATTATACTGACCAAATAAGCAACTCCGGAGCAAATGGAGCGCACCAACATCTTCCGCTGAGCTGATAGCCTACTTGGAGGGCTCTCGACCTGTCTATCATGACCTGCGGGCATGAAACGCAGCGTCCCCGGGCAAAAGGGACGTCAGATACGAAATAATGTACCAAGTATGTAAGGCAATATACTGAAAGTTGAAATTGAACTGATAATATAATAACTGCAAGTAGCTGGAAGTCAAAGATAATCTGAAGATATGCTTACCTGTTGATACTGGCTCAACTCTCTCAATATAGAAAGTAAAATAGTTTTCCGGCTTTACAAGGCTCGGTATATATACATATATATATATATCTGCTCTGCCGTAGTAGCCTCACTCATAGGCGCTCGGCCGTACTAGGCTCTGTATATCGACCAACTGGGCTCGCTCATAGGCGCTCGGCCACAGTAGGCTCGGTATATAACTTACCATCTGATCACAGGTTGCCCAATAGGGGCCTGCCCATCGATTATAGCTCGATGGTAATGAAAATACTGTGATACTACATATATATATAGACTCTCTGCTCTATTGACTGGAAGAAAACAATACTCAATTGAATATGAAATCCCGATAAGGGAGAATATTGTAACTTATAAGACTAGGAAATGTACATAAAATTCAGGAATATGAATTTTTCTATATACCTCGTTATCAAACTCATGTAATTACGGGATCATGCCAAAATGAAGGAAGGGCTTAGCCTTAACATACCTGGACCGATTCATAATTAAGGAGTTGGCGAACACACATCACAAATCAATTTCTTTCTTTTTGGTCTTGTAAATTGAGCAACCGACAAACAAACAAATGACTTCATTCTTTTTGCTTCAAGATTGCATAGCATAATCTGGCAAGCATATTTAATCGAATTTTCCATTATTGAATTCATACTCTCGCACCTTCAAAAACAATCTTGATGATTCTTTGGAAGGCTTCTCAATCCATTAGTTAAACTTGGACCAGAACTTACCTTAAGATAATTTAATAAAAGAAACCTTCAACTAAGACTTCTATTCTTCTTCGTTGAAATAGATAGAAGAAACAAGATTTTTTTTTGTACTTCATTGAATTTAAAAAGAGGAGGAATGGAAATTGCTAGCTATTTAACTAGATTTATGAGTCATCTAGTTAATCTTATATTGTTGACACGTTAGGGGGCTCAAGACTTATCCAATTTTTATAATTAATTAACTAATCTTCCAAAAATATTATTAGTTAATCAATTATATACATAATTAAGAATTATTTCAAATTACTTAAAATACTACTCACTTTTCACATAACTTATACACCTTACTATCTTGGTCATGTGGTACCTTGCATGGCACTAGCCTATAAATACCGAGTACTTTAGTTTTGGCCGTATTTTATCCCAACGTGCCAAACTTGGACGAAAATTCATTTTTTTGACTTGCTTCCCCTCTCACCCTCACGAATTTACTCATTACTTATTTGAAATGGCATAATCCTTGCACTCTCCAAATAATTATTTTTTTCCTTGGACTGATGTCAATTACCTTTCGACAAATTCAACGTACAATACTACAGGGTGCAACATCGTCGTAATTTAATACTGTGAAGCATAACATCATCGTAATATAATACTACGAGACGTAATATCGACGTAATATTGCGGGGCGTAACATCATTCCCCCCTTTGGAACATTCGTCCTCGAATGTTGATTGATGTTTTTATCATTTGCATAACTTATAGCTCTTGTGAATACCTTAATACTCCCCTTGCCATTTAGGCAGTTGTTTTTTGAATAAATCCAAAGGCCAGGGAATTCTCCCCTTTTGGCCTCTTTCTCACACCACGACTTATAGTCGGAATCCTTCCAATCTCATAATTGTTTCTACCTTCGATCATGCAGCCTCTACGACTTTGTAAATGCACTTTATGCGACGTTTCTCTTGTAGACCATACTATAAAATAACTCTTATTTCTATTTATTGATACTGAGGTATGCGACCAACTCCAGGTTCTTCTCTCGATGCTTGTCATGTATTCATAAATCTATGTCCTTTAATGCTTCCTCGTTATTTTTCATTTTAAGAATGACGACCTACTCTCATATCATATTTTGTAACCCTTATCCAACATTTTTGATTCACCTCGATATTGATATACACTCTAACAACTGATAACTTGAAACCGCTTACGTAATCATTAGGGATTACGTTGAATCCTGGAACATTTGAAGTGATTTTCTGAATCCACCTGGGGGCGATACTGTACTTCCATAACCCTATCTCATATCATAGTCATCCCAATATGATTCGTCGTACGTGGGTATTTCAGTTCTGTACAATTCATGAACTCATTACTCAATCGAAGGCTCACACGTCATCCTTTATTTATCGCAATTACACCCTTATTCTACTACCAGGGCAACATTTCATTTATTCTAAACACAATTAGTCTTAGACTCTTTTGAGTTCGTTTAGGCTATGTTTATCTTTCAATAACTTATAGAAACCATCAGCTCTTTTTTTTACACGAGCTTAGTTCCGAGGACTTATCCATTTTCATCACCTTCTCACTTGCCTTCTTCTTATCCTTACTCCTGTCTTTCTAAAACCTTGTTGCTTTACTATACTTTAGTTTGCGACCTACACATATCTATTTATATTTATTTATATTACTTGCAACCTTTCAAATTTATTGTATCATAGATTTCCTTATGTCTTTATGGAATATCAAACTAGACATCACATCGTCTCTAACTCTTATTTATTCTCATAATCAGGCTATGTAACGACCCGGTCTGTCGTTACGTAAAACCTGCATTATAACTGTTGTTAGTGGCTTAGTATATGTTGGTTATTCTATTATTAATGTGTTAGAGTTGATAGGCTTGAAATCGAAATGGTTAAATGAGAATTTAGTCACTTAGCCTTAAGAACAACCTTAAAATGGGAAAAAGTCAACTAAGAGTTGACTTATTGGTAAACGACCTCGGAATACGTATTTTATGGTTCGGATAGCTTCGTTAGGTGATTTGGGACTTAGGAGTGTGTTCAGAATATTTTTAGGATGCCCGATGTAGAATTAGGCTTGAATTGGCGAAGTTAGTATTTTGGCGAATTCCGGTTGATAGGCGAGATTTTTGATCCGAGGGTCGGAATGGGATTCTGAGAGTTGTTGTAGCTTCGTCAGGTCATTTTGGACTTGTCCGCAAAATTTCAGGGCATTCGGAGATGATTTGGTTGGGTTTGTTTTATCAAATGCGAGTTTCGGAAGTTTTTGGAGATCATAGGCTTGAATTGGATGAGAATTTGGAGTTTTGATGTTAGTTTTGANGATTGATTTCGGGTGATTAACGGACTCATTTGGACTTAGAACAATTGCTGGTTTTCTGGTTTTTCTGCACATTGATTTTGTTCACTGCGATCGCGGGTGAAGAAATGCAATCGCATAGAGTTAATGTGGTCAGGCTCAGATTTTTTCTATGCGATCGCAAGAAGGGAGGTGCGATCGCAGAGTAGAGGGAGGACAAGTCAGTGCGATCGCGTGGAATAGGCTGCGATCGCACAGAGGAAGATAGGCGCGTGTGGTTGTCTGGGAAATTGGTCAGTGCGATCGCGTGCATAGTGCTGCAATCGTGGATGTCTGGGAAATTGGTCAGTGCGATCGTAGGGGAAAGGCTGCGATCGCGGAGAATAAATACCTGGGCAGTTAATTAAAAAGCCCTTCCGCGACTTAAACCCTCTTTTACACCATTGTTGAGCGGAGGAGAGCTTTTTGGGCGATTCTTGAAGGAGAAAATCATTGGGTATCGCATAGGTAAGTAATTTGATTATTAAAACTCGTTTATGGGTGATTATAGACCGTAATCTCAGCCTTTAATCATGAAAAAACAGTAGAAAAATAGGATTTTGGGGTATGAGATTATGAGACCTTCAAGGGTCGATTTGAGGGGTCAAACGGACTCCGATTTTGGTTTTCTTTATATGTACGGACTCGTGGGAAGACGGAGAACACTTTTCTGTAAAAATATCTGAGTTTCGGGACGCGGGCCCGGGGGTCGGGTTTTGCC
>ML251395.1:38768-58432 GCA_005239495.1 Nicotiana undulata | reverse complement strand
TATATATATATATACACACACACACACATCGTGATGGTGCCTATCGATGGTACTAGGCAAGACGACTTTCCAAAATTGCATCAGTAGTTAAATATAAAAGTAACTTAAGACATTTCCATATCAGGGGCTTTTCATAAAAACCAAAGTTGAACTCAAAATAGAATCATAGTGCGGAAAAACTAGCCCCAAACATCGGGGTGTAACCAAGTCATGAGCGTCTAGGTACCAAAACTAATACAACCAATGTCTAAGTATCACTACAAGGCAGAAAGAAATATGGAAGGAGAGACAAGGTACTGCGGACGCTGGCAGCTATCGCGTAGTCTCCGGAACTCGATCACGCCCGAACCCAACGGTCTTCGTGCTCAAACACACCTGGATCTGCATATGAAGTGCAGGGTGTAGAATCAGTACAACCAACTCAGTAAGTAACATAAATAAATAAGGAACTAAGAAGCAGTGATGAGCTATACAGTACAATTCAATTCAATAATTTTCAAAATCTAAGAATAAACATGAGTCAACACCGATAACATGAGTCAAATCAGTTACATATTTACCAAGTTCAAGCAAAACCAAATATCAGCTAAATGTTGCAATAAATGGAACAAATGCAACCTCACAGGGTACTGTCAATCAAGCTCTCAATAGCTCAACACTCGGCTCTCAACGCTCAATTCACACGTTCAATAGGTACATGCGCTCACTGGGGGTGTACAAACTCCGGAGGGGCTACTACAACCCAAGCGCTATACTCTGCACGGACAACTCACGTGTTGTATGGACAAATCATGTGCTATATTATCATATCAAGGTCCTCACGGATGACTCACGTGCCACCATATCATATTAGAATCCGCACGGAAAACTCACGTGCTAAGGTACAATACCTCGCAAATAGGCCCTCAACCTCACTCAGTATTGAACCTCTCTAGTCTCACAACACTTAGCAAAGAAGGGGAAAACAACCCAAATCAGAATGCTATGGTATATCAGCAGGGAAAACAACAGAGACTGAGGTAATCATATACAAGAATCACTATGACGGAGTATAACAACCATAAACATGTACATGGTCTAAGCATGATTTCTAATATGAAAGGCAGTATATTTTTTAGCAGACAAGTAATACATATAAACACAAAATGCTATTAGACTTTACAGTCTCACGGGACGGACCAAGTCAAAATCCCTCACGATGTACACCCACACACCCGTCACCTAGCATGTGTGTCACCTCCAAATAGTCACATTATACAAAACTCCGAGTTTCACACCCTCAAGACCAGATTTAAAACGGTTACTTACCTCAGTATCGTAGAAATCCTAATCTGGAATGCTTTTTCCTCTCGAACCGACCTCTAAATGTCTAGAATCTAGCCACAAGAAATATAATATGATCAATATAGGGTAAAGGAATCAATTCCACAAGAAAATTACCAAATTATAGCCAAAAATCCGAAATTGGCTCAACCCGGGCCCACGTCTCGAAATCCAACAGAAGTCACAAAACCCGAAAGCCCATTCACTCACAAGTATAATCATGCTAAATTTACTCAAATTTGATTACGAAATCTCATTCAAAACCTCAAAATTCCATCTCAAGAACACTTCCTCCTTTTCCCTAATTTTTCACCCCAAATCACAAATTAGATGATAAAATTAAAGATATAATCATGGGATTTAATCAAAACAAAGTGAGAAACACTTACCCCAATCAACTCCGTGAAAATCCCTTCAAGAATCGCCCAAATCCGTGATCTCTAGCTCAAAATATTAAAAATAAGCTCAAACCTTCGATTTTGAATTTAACACTGTCTACCCAGATTTTCTTCTTTGCGAACGCGACCGTCCTGTTGCGTTCACGTAGACCAACTCAAACTGCCTCTCCGCTTTACTCTTCATGAACGTGTGAACGGCTTCGTGAACGTGATGCTTTACCAGCTCAAACCTTCGCGAAAGTGACCTTCACCTCGCGAACGCGTAGACCAAGGCCTTGGGGTTCCCAACTGCCTCACTCCTCCTCGCGAACGCGGCACCACTCATGCGTCCGCGATGCTCACACTGCCCTACCCTTTGCGTTTGTGTCCTCTCCTTCCCGAACGCGTAGAACAAAACTTCACCATCTCAGAAACACTCTTCGAGAACGCAAGGCCCGTCTCGCGAACGCGTAATAGGAAACCAAAAATAAAATACAGTTGCAGATCAATCGTCTCACCAAGGCCAAAAATGATCTGTTAACCTCCCGAAACTCACCTGAGGCCCTCGAGACCTCAACCAAACATACCAACACGTCCCATAACATCATACGAACTTAGTCGAATCTTCAAATCACCTCCAATAACAAAAAAACACGAATTACACACGGATTCAAGCCTAATGAACTTTGAAATTCCCAAATTCTACAAATGACACCGAAGCCTATAAAACCATGTCTGAATGACCTCAAATGTTGCACACAAGTTAGAATTGACACCACGAACCTAGGAGTACAAGAGGGGGAGGGTTGAATTGTTGACTATTTAAAATTTAGCCGACTAACACAAGTATTAGTTGACTCACCACAATGCAGAATGAAAGTAAGCAGCAAAGAAAAGTAAATATCACATAGCGATTTATACTGGTTCGGTACAGTTGTGGTACTTACATCCAGTTTCCCTTGGGTCATAAGGGTTCACTTAAGATCTTTGAAAAAGTTACAATACAGATGGTTTTAACGCGTTCACCACCAACGAATAGTATCAACACTTGAGTTCTGAATAATTGAACCAACTCTCTTTTGTGTTTTAGATCTCCCTATATTTTGGGACACTGATAACTAAGGATTACAATATTTGAACTAAGAAGTACATAGACTTAGAATACAATGTGTGTAGTTTTGCAAATCTTCTTCTTGAAAGTATCAGCCTTATTATAGGAGAGAAAAGTGTTGTTGAGTCTTCATCGAAATCAGAGGCACAAGATCATTTTTTAAGGGATTTGACCCAAGGGTTGCCTCTTCGAATCTTGCTCTTTGAAGAGCCCAGATTCGATTGTGACTTTCCTTGTCACAGCTTGAATTGAGGAGACATTTACGCCTGGAGTGAGCTTAATTCTGGACGCTTAATAATTGCTGGCGATCTTCTTAATTTGAGTATCCATTATTGGCAATCTGAGTTCCCTTGATTGAGGACGAGTCAATCTGCTTCTCTTGAATGACTATGAATGTAGCAATAACATCTTCATTCTTTCCTTATTTGCTATTTCGAATCCTGTAGCAATTGCATCTTGCTGAGCATCTCCATTCTTTCCTTTTTGTTTGTCCTGCAAATATAACACAAGATAATATTGCCATCATTGAAACTTAAACTTAAACCTATCAATCTCTCTCTTTTTGATGATGACAATCAAGAAGGAGTAAACATAGTAATTTAATTTAAGATACTTCCTTTTTAAGGAGTTTCTCCCTCTGAGTTGTTGCTCCCCCTGAGTTGTGTTGCTCCCCTTGAGATTATGTTGTTCCCATCTCTCCCTGCTGGTGTTTACTCACATTTTTCTCCCCCTTTGACATTAATCAAAAAGGAAAGAGAAGCACACATAGCAATATAGAATATAATGCACACACTAATAAGGTGGTTAGAGCAGTAGAGCCTCAACAGATGCTTAGATAGTACAGACCCAAGCAAAAAATTGTTTAATAAAGACCATTAACAAAAATAAGCATAAAAAATATTATTTGCCATAACAGCACATCCAGAGTTATTAATTTCTTACCAGGAAGTATTTGAGGGTGTTGATCACTTTGGTGCATAAGGAGTCATAAGAATTTTCAACGTCCTTGACGAGCTTTTCCATCTTTTCACTCATGGAATTTGAAAGCCCTGGTTCATTGTCTCTATGTAGCTCCTATGTCCATCCTAAGCTTGGCCACATTTGTACATGCCTCCTTAGTGACATCGCTGATTTTATCTACCTATTCTTTCATCTCCACAAGTAGCAACTTGACTCCATCAAGGTAATGCTGAATTTGTTAAAGATTCTGAGAGATAGTCGACTGAGAAACCGGTTGATCAATTTGGACTTCAACTGGCGCTGGAGCACTTTCAACCTTGGCTCGCTTAACCCATCCATCATCACCCAGAGTGTACCCCATCATAGAAAAAGTTGTCTTATCATAAGTACTGGAGATGTACTTGGGTGTAAAAGGTGCCAAGTCTACTTTCATGACTTCCAAAATATGAGAGATGAGAAGACCATAGTGCAGACATGCAGCAGAGGAGAATATATCCTTGATACTCTCAAGAATATATTGACAAATCCTCACAAACCAATCAAGACGTTTATTATTACCCAAACAGTAGAGGACAAAGACATCTCTAGTGGACAAATAGCTAAAGGACCAGATCTGGGAAAGAGAGTAGTGGCAATCATGTGGGCCAAGACACGGTGTTCAAACTTAAGATTTTTGGGTCCAATGTCGGGGTGGTTATCAGACATAAAAAGTTTTGCTTCATCAAAGGACACTTCAAAGTCTTAGGGCCAAGAAATTTGGACAAACACATCATACCCACTAAACTAGGCAGAATAGATCTTTTCAAATGGTAGGAGTCCAAAACAATTATAGTCCCTAAGACCATAGATTCCAAATCATCTTTATAATTCACAAAAGGATTTGCATAACACATTCTAACAGGTTCTTCATACACAAAGTTTCCAAGGGTGTCAAATAAAGAGGAAAAGTGCTGAAAATCAAAAATTACAGTCACATCACAGTGAAGGCTTTTCATAAGAGAGAGACTTACAGAGCATCCATAAGCCATGTATTTTGACTTGTAGGACCCAAACCTTGCCTTTTTACTAGGGCCATAGAATATTAGCTTGTCCTCAGGACCAAATTCCAAGTGTTCCACCTTGCCCTTCTTGCATGCAGCCTTTTTGGGGATTTGCTCCATGGGTCTCTTGCCGGCCTTTTTTTGGCTAATAGGAGGATTTTAGATGATTCGATGCTATCGTTTTTGTTGTGAGAAAATCTGAGTCAATGAATGACTCCACATCCACAAGCTCTTCAGTGTTAAGAGGTTTAGAAACCTTCGACTGCGTCTTTTTGCAGAGGTGGGATTTCTTTTGGCCATAATGTGAAGGGTTGTTTGATAGAGAATTAAAGGAGTATCGGAGACGGGGGGTTTTTATCGAGGATTTTGAGGAGAGCGAAGAGGTGCCTTGGTTAATGGAAAGGCCAAGTTCAGACGGAAGTGATGGTTCAGAAGTAACTGATTGGCGGTACTTGCAATAATTACACTTTCACAGAGAAGTAATTAGATCACATATAAGTAAGGAAATAAAATATTCTAATATCAGGTAAAATATTTTAAACACTCAAGGAAATATTCGATTTACAAATTTGGCACAATGCCAATCTTTTTTCAAAGAAGGCAGAATCTTTCTTCCAAAAGAGGTTTTGTAAAAATATCAGCAAGTTGAGAATCAGTACTAATAAATTCTAAAATAA
Source organism: Nicotiana undulata (assembly GCA_005239495.1). NCBI lineage: Eukaryota > Viridiplantae > Streptophyta > Magnoliopsida > Solanales > Solanaceae > Nicotiana > Nicotiana undulata. The sequence goes on along the minus strand of ML251395.1, from coordinate 52,944 downwards.
TGTCACCTTTTGCTACATGATCACGGATAAAATGATGTTAATTTCTATATGCTTTGCTCTAGAATGATGCACAGAATTCTTAGATAAGTAGATAGAACTAGTGTTGTCACAAAACATAGGAGTAGATGTAAGAGATAAATCATAATTAAGAAGTTGGTGCATAATCCATCGAACTTGTGTACAACAACTTTCAACAGCTAGGTATTCTGCCTCAGTCGATGATAGTGCAACACAATTTTGTTTCTTGAAGTGCCAAGATACTAATGCATTTCCTAACAATTGACATGTCCCACTGGTACTCTTCCTATCAATCTTGTCTCCTGCAAAATCAGCATCTGAAAAGCCTCTCAGAGAGAAATTGTTAGAGTGATCATACCATAGTCCTAGCTCAGGTGTACCAATTAAATATCTAAAGTAAGATGGGATTCCTTAGGAGCCGACTGAAATCTAGCACATTTACATACACTAAACATGATATTTGGTCAACTGGAAGTTAAATAAAGTAGAGATCCAATCATCCCTCTATACATGGTTTCATCAACCATTCTTCCATTGCTGTCTTAATCTAGCACGGTAGTTGGACTCATTGGAGTGCCAATAGCCTTAGAATATTCCATCCCAAACTTTTTGATGAGCTCCTTGGTATACTTAGTTTGACTGATGAAAATCCCTTAAGGGACTGCTTGATTTGAAGCTCAAGGAAGAAGGTCAGTTCTCCCATCATGCTCATTTCAAATTCTCCTTTCATGGAAAGAGCAAATTCTTCACAAAGAACAGAGTTAGGGCTACCAAAAATAATGTCATCTACATAAATTTGAGTAATAAGATTACCTGAATTGGATTGCTTAATAAAAAAGGTTGTATCGATATTACCTCGTTTGAAACCTTAATTTAGAAGGAAATAACTTAACCTTTCATATCATTCTCGAGGAGCTTGTTTGAGACCGTACAGGGCTTTAGTCAGCTTGTATACATGATTTGGAAAAGTGGCATTTGCAAAGCCAGGTGGTTTCTTCACATATACTTCTTCAGAGATATAACCATTTAGGAACACACTTTTAACATCCATTTGAAATAATTTGAATCCTTTGTGATCAGCGAAAGCAAGTAGAATTCGGACGGATTCAAGTCTTGCCACAGGCGCAAAGGTTTTATCATAGTCGATTCCTTCCTGTTGAGAATAACCTTGGGCCACTAGTCATGGTTTATTCCGAACAACTTGACCTGATTCATTCAATTTGTTTCTGGAAACCCACTTAGTTCCAACAATAGAAGAATTTTGAGGCTTTGGAACTAATTCCCAAACTTTATTTCTTTCAAACTGATCTAATTCTTATTTCATAGCACTAATCCAATGAGAATTCTTCAGAGCTTCATCCACTTTCTTGGGCTCAATTTGAGAAATGAGAGCTACACGAGATTTGTTCTTTTGAGATCTCCTTATAGTTATTCCCTCATGTGGATCTCCTATAATAAATTTGTGAGGGTATCCCGGTTCATTCTTCCATTCATATGGAGTATTTTCTGGAGACACCTTTTCTTTTATAGTCGACCGATCTGGTTGGAGAAGGACAAGATCTTATGGAGGAACTTCAACTGGTTGAGTCTGTAGATTAGCTGACTCATTTTGATGATCCTTGACTACAATAACAGACTTTGGAGCACAAGAAATTTCCTCATCTTCAGGAATGTGTTCATTCCTTGGGCGAGGGTTAGTATCAACAGAAACAACATGAATAGATTATTCAATACATAGGGTTCTCTTATTATAAACTCTGTACGCTCTACTTGAAGGAGAGTAACCAAGAAATATACAGTCATCACTCTTTGGATCAAACTTACCCAGATTATACTTTCCATTGTTATGAATGAAGCATTTGCATCTAAAAGGGTGGAAATAGCTGATATTTGGTTTCTTACCACTCCACAGTTCATAGGGAGTCTTTTTGAGAATTGGTCGAATAAGACATCTGTTGATTATGTGACATGATGTACTCACAGCTTCTGCCTAGAAATGATGAGGTTGAGAGTTTTCCACGATCATGGTTCTTGTCATATCCTGCAAGGTTCTGTTTTTACGCTCTACTACTCCATTTTGTTGAGGATATCTTGGTGAAGAGAAATTGTGAGAGATTCCTTGATCGTTGCAGAAATTTTCAAAAGCTCTGCTTTCAAGTTCTCCTCCATGATCACTTCTGATGGTAGAGATGTAGTATCCCTTTTCTCGTTGCACCTTCTTATAGAAAACTTTAAAATTCTTTAGAGTATCATCTTTATGACTAAGAAACATAACCCATGTAAATCTAGAGAAATCATCTACAATAACAAAATCATATTTCTTACCAATATTTTTGACTTTGAAAGAGGAGCGCATTTTTTTCCCTAGTTGACATGCATCACATATATGATCTTTTGAAAAATCTAGTTTTGGGAGACCAATAACAAGATCATGTTTGGACAGTTTTTGAATAGTATGCATGCTTGCATAATCATAGAAGTAAGACAAATTTGATCCCCAAAGTTTTCTAAGTTTTTGAAAGTGTAGACATTTCTGTCTCTATTACCTGAGAGAATGATGTTACCTGATTCGTCTTCTATAAACCAGCCATGTTTATTAAAACGAACCTCATAATCATTGTCACATAATTAACTGATGCCGAGAAGATTATAGCAAAGTTCATCAACTAAGTAGGCTTCATCTACATCACATATTGAGCTTAAAGGAACTTTTCCAACACCAATAACATTTCCTTTGGATTTGTCACCAATGGTAGTCGTTCCTCCATCTAGCTTAGTGACTGATTTGAACAATTGTTTGTCGCCCGTCATAGGTTTGGAACACACACTGTCGAGATACCATTTTTCTTTTTGATTCTTCTTGCGGTGTTCCTGCAAAACAAGATTACTCATTTTTAGGTACCCAAGCCTGCTTGGGTCCTGAATGGTTAGACTGTTGAGTGTTAGTTTGATTTGAAAATTTTGGTCTCCAGACCTATATCCTGTTGTTTTTTAACCTGCAATGATTTGAGGTGTGACCTCTTTTACCACAATAGGAGCAAGATGAGTTGTTAGAGTTACCAGAACTACTTTCAGATCTAATTTTGTTCCTGCAATTGTTACGGCTATGGCCATTTTTACCACAAAAAGAACAAGCGGTTTTCTTTTTGTGATGAGCAGCCTGATTTGACTTGACTTGACTGTGACTCGTGGTCCTTTGCAAGCCATTCAATTAAAGCTTGAGTTCATTTACTTCGTCTTGGAGCATATCATGCTCAATTTCGCACACTTCTAGTTTCAGGGCCTAGTCTTTCTTCTATCTCTATTATCTCTCTTGATTCTTCCGAGCTCATTTACTACTCTTTCTATGTCTGCAAGAGCAATATAAACAAATTCTTGAAGTTCATAACAATTAGGACATAAAGGAGTACGTACCTCTTTAGTTCCTTAATCTGATGGTGAACGAGGTTCTCTTGAGTCGTCTTCCTTATCGTTGTTGTCTGTCATTAGTCCAAGTTATCCTGACTCTTCATTGTCACTTAGAGCCATGAAGCATATGTTAGCAATTTCCTCGTGATCAGATCCTTCATCATCACTCCATGCTCCAAAAGCTTTCTTCTTTTGCATGTTTCTGCTAAGCTTCTTCTTCAATTCCGGACAGTCAGCTTGAATGTGACCAAACTTTCCACATTCATAACATCTTCCATCATTTTTATCATCCTCATTGCTCATCCTTCCTTTCTGGAAGTTGGACTTCCCTCTTTTGTTATTTCTGTTTCTTCTCATCATGCTGGTCACGACTTGAGATAGCATTGCAATGTTTTCATCTTGTTCTCTTCCTTCTTCTTCATCTTCATTTTCTGGTTCAACCACAATTGCCTTGAAAGAAACAATTTTCTTCTTCTCTTGAACTTGTCTGTCAATATGAGTTTTCTCAAAAGCGATCAGATCACCTCTGAGCTCATCATAGGAAACTTTGTCCAGATCTTGACATTCTAACGCAATGACCTTTGGCTGCCAAATTAAAGGTAAGCTTCTGAGGATCTTTCTAACTTTTTCGCCACTTTTAATAGGACCTCCAAATGATTTGAGGTCTCCAAGTATTTTGCTGAACCTGGAAAACATTTCTTCTACAGATTCACCATACTTCATTTGAAATAACTCATAGTCCCGAACCAAGAGGTTTATTCTAGTCTCTTTAACTTTGTTGGTTCCTTCGTAAGTGGTACAGTAGATTTTTTGCTTTTGCATTAACAGTGATGACAACAACTTGTTCATCAGTGTAATCATCCAAGTCAAGAGGATCAGTAGATACGATGACTTGACCATTTGCATCCTTCTTGGGAGGAATTGGAAGATTTTCCTTTTTGATCGCACGCCATACTTTGATGTCATATGACATAGGATACGTTTCCATGCAAACTTTCCAGTGAGAGAAATGTTGACCGTTGAAGTAAGGGGGTCGAACCTGAGAGGTTCCTTCTTGAAAGAAATCACCGACAACAGTATTGGATCCCATGATCTTTTCCTCACTAGCGGTTAAGCAAAGATTGTGAACGTTGCTCTGATACCAATTGAAAGTACAAGAGGGGGGGTGAATCGTTGACTATTTAAAATTTAGTCAACTAACACAAGTATTAGTTGACTGACCACAATGCAGAATGAAAGTGAGTAGTAAAGTAAAGTAAATATCACGCAAAGATTTATACTGGCTCGGTACCATTGTGGTACTTACATCCAGTTTCTCTTGGGTCACAAGGGTTCCCTTAAGATCTTTGAAAAAGTTACAATACATATCGTTTTAACGCGTTTACCACCAACGAAAAGTATCAACACTTGAGGATCTCCCTATCTTTTGAGACACTGATAACTAAGGATTACAATGTTTGAACTAAGAAGTAGATAGACTTAGAATACAATATGTGTAGTTGCGCAAATCTTCTTGAAAGTATCAGCCTTATTATAGGGAGAAAAGAGTCGTTGAGTCTTCAGCGAAATCAGAGGCATAAGTTCTTTGTTTAAGGGATTTTACTCAAGGGGTGCCTCTTCGAATCTTGCTCTTTGAAGAGCCCAGATTCGATTGTGACTTTCCTTGTCACATCTTGAATTGAGGAGACATTTACGCCTAGAGTGAGCTTAATTTTGGACGCGTAATAATTGCTGGCGATCTTTATAATTTGAGTATCCATGATTGGAAATCTGAGTTCCCTTGATTGAGGACGAGTCAATCTGCTTCTCTTGATTGACTATTAATGTAGCAACAACATCTTCATTCTTTCCTTATTTGCTATTTCGAATCCTGTAGCAATTGCATCTTGCTGAGCATCTCCATTCTTTCCTGTTTGTTTGTCCTGCAAATATAACATAAGATAATATTGTCATCATTGAAACTTAAACTTAAACCTAACAGAACCTACTCCAACTTCCGAAAATCCAATTCGACCCCGATATCAAAATTTCCACTACCGGCCAAAATCGCCAAAATTCTAACTTTCGCCAATTCAAGCCTAATTTTACCACAGACCTCCAAATCACATTCCGCACGCGCTCCTAAGTCCAAAATCATCTAACAGAGCTAACGGAATCATCAAAATTCAAATTGGAGGTTATTTACACATAAGTCAACATCCGATCAACTTTTCGAACTTAAGCTTTTAATTAAGAGACTATGTGTCTCAATTCACTCCAAAACCACTCTGGACCCAAACCAACTAACCCGATATATCATAATATAGCTGTAGAGCACAAAAGAAGCAGGAAATGGGAGACTAGGGCTATAACTCTCGAAACAATCGGTCGGGTCGTACATCCTCCCCCTCATAAACAAACGTTCGTCCTCGAACGGGTCTAGAAACATACCTGGATCCTCAAATAGGTGTGGGTATCTGCTCCACATCTCCACTGCACCTTCACTAAATCTATATCCTTTAAACTCAACTTCCGAACCTGCCGCTCCAAAATGGCCACCGGCTCCACATCATAAGTCATATGACTATCCAACTGAACCGTGCTGGAACCCAAAATATGAGACGGATCGCCAATATACTTTCGGAGCATAAAAACATGAAACACTAGATGCACACTCGACAAGCTAAGTGGCAGGGCATGCTTGTCAGCCACCTCCCCTATCCTCTGAAGCACCTCAAAAGGCCCAATGAATCGGGGGCTCAACTTGACCCTCTTCCCAAACATCATAACACCCTTCATGGGTGATAGCTTTAGCAAAACCTTCTCCCTGACCATGAAAGACACATCACGGACCTTCCTATCTTCTTAGCTCTTGTGCCTAGACTATGTCGTGCGAAGCCGCTCCTGAATCACTTTCACCTTGTCCGATGCATCTTGAACCAAGCATGTACCCTAAAGCCTAGCATCACCCGGCTCAGAACATCCCACTGGAGACCTACACCGCCTCCTATATAAATCCTAGTACGGATCCATATGAATGCTCGATTGATAACTGTTGTTATATACAAACTCCGTGAGCGGAAGAAACTGGTCCCATGAACCCCCTAAATAAATAACACAAGCGTGTAACATATCCTCCAATATCTGGATAGTGCGCTCAGGATGTCCGTCCGTCTGAGGATGAAAGGCAGTACTCAACTCAACCTGAGTACCCAACTCTCGTTGCACGTCCCTCCAAAACTGCGATGCAGATTGGGTGCCTTTATATAAAATGATAGAAACTGGGACACCATGAAGGCGAACAATATCTCGTATGTAAATCTCAGCTAACCGCACTGAAGAGTAAGTAGTACCAACTGGAATGAAGTGGGGGGCTTGGTCGGCCAATCCACAATCACCCAAATAGCATCGAACTTCCTCGAAGTCTGTGGGAGCCCAACTACGAAATCCATGGTGATCCGCTCCCACTTCCACTCTAGAATCTCTAACCTCTTAAGAAAGCCACTCGGCCTCTAATGCTCATACTTAACCTACTGACAACTGATACACCGAGCCACAAACCCAACTATATCCTTCTTCATCCGCCTCCACCAATAGTGTTGTCTCAAATCCTGGTCCATCTTCGCAGCACCCCGAATGGATGGAATACCGCGAGCTGTGGGCCACCTCAAGAATCAACTCCCGAAGCCCATCCACATTGGGCACACATGTCCAGACCTGCATTCTCAACACGCTATCATCGCCAATAGTCACATCTCTAGTATCACCTCGCTGAACCTTGTCCTTAAGGACGAGCAGATTGGGGTCATCATACTGACGCTCCTTAATACGGTCATAGAGGGAAGATGGAGAGACCACGCAAGCCAATACCCGACTCGGCTCCAAAATATCCAATCTGACAAGCTGACTAGATAAGGCCTGAACATCCAATGTCAAGGGTCTCTCTACTGCTGGAAGATACGCTAAACTCCCAAAACTCTCCGCCCGGTGACTCAAGTCATCGGCCACCGCATTGGCCTTCCCGGAATGGTACAAAATAGTGATATAATAGTCCTTAGGAAGTTCCAACCATCTCCGATGACGTAAATTAAGATCCTTCTACTTGAACAGATGCTGCAAACTCTGGTGATCAGTATAGATCTCACAATGAACCCCGTACAAATAGTGTTGCCAGATCTTTAAGGTGTGAACAATAGCTGCTAACTCAAGATCATGGATAGGATAGTTCTTCTCATGAGTCTTCAACTGGCGCGAAGCATAGGAAATCACCATATCCTCCTGCATCAGAACACATCCAATACCTATCCACGAGGCATCACAATACACGGTGTAAGAACTGAAGCTGACGGTAGGACTAGAACTGGAATCGTGGTCAAAGCAATCTTGATCTTTTGAAAGCTCTCCTCGCACTCATCGGACCACCTGAATGGGGCACCCTTTTGGGTCAATTTGATCAAGGGCGATGCGATAGATGAAAAACCCTCCACAAAACGACGGTAATAGCCCGCCAAATCAAGAAATCTCCTAATCTCCATGGCTGAGGAAGGTCTAGGCCAACTCTGTACCACCTCTATCTTCTTCGGATCCACCTGAATATCCTCACTGGATACCACGTGCCCCAAGAACGCCACTGAACCAAGCCAAAACTCACACTTGGAGAACTTTGCATAAATCTTCTCCGTCCTCAATCTCTGTAACACAATCCTCAGATGTTGAACATGTTCCTCCTGGCTACGAGAGTACACCAGGATGTCATCAATGAATACAATAATGAATGAGTCCAAATAGGGCTGAAATACAGTGTTCATCAAATGCATGAATGCTACTGGACATTAGTCAGCCCAAAAGACATCACCAAGAACACATAATGGCCATATCGGGTCCTGAAGGTTGTCTTAAGAATATCTGAATCCCGAATCTTCAGTTAGTGATACCCCGACCTCAAATCAATCTTGGAGAACACCCTCGCTCCTTGAAGCTGGTTAAATAGATCATCAATACGAGGCAAAGGATACTTGTTATTGATTGTGACCTTGTTCAACTGCCTGTAAGCAATGCACATCCTCATGGAACCGTCCTTCTTCTTCACAAATAGAACCGGTGCACCCTAAGGTGACACACTAGGCCAAATAAACCCCTTATCAAGGAGTTCCTGAAGTTGTTCTTTCAACTCCTTAAACTCCGCCGGTACCATACGATACTATGGAATAGAAATGGGCTGAGTGCCCGGCACCAAATCAATATCCCTGCCAGGCGGCATGCTCAACAGGTCTGTAGGAAACACATTGGAAAATCACGTACTACCGAACAGAATCAATGGCAGGAGTCTCTGCACTAACATCCCTCTCAAAGTCCAAATAGGATAGACAACCCTTCTCAACCATACGTTGAGCCTTTAAGTATGAAATCACCCTACTAGGTGCATAGTCTATAGAACCGCCCCACTCAACCCTCAGTAACCCCGGCATCGCCAACGTCACGATCTTAGTGTGAAAATCTAGAACAACATGGCATGAAGACAACCAATCCATACCCAATATCACATCAGAATCAACAATACTGAGCAGCAAAAGGTCCACTCGGGTCTCCAGACCCCCAATAGTCACCACATGATCGATATACGCGGTCCACAACAGTATCGCCCACAAGAGTAGATACATGAACATATGAGATAAAGACTCATGGGGCATATCTAGAAAATGACGAAATACGAGGAAACATATGAATAAGTGGAACTAGGGTCAAATAATACCGAGGCATCTCAATGGCAAATTGAGACAATACCTATAATCACAGCATCTGAAGCAATGGCATCTGGTCTGGTAGGGAGGCATAGAAATGGGCCTGGCCACCCCCTGATCTGCCTCCCTTTCTCGGGCGACCCCTAGTTGACTAAGATCCACCTCTAGCTGGCTGGGCGGGTGTTGGAGAAACTGATGCTGGTGCCATCGACCGAGTACTCCGTTGTGGATCCCCACTCAATATCCTAGGGAAATCTCTCATAATGTGACAAAAATGTCCGCACTCGAAACAACCCCTCCTCTGACGGAATTGCTTCTCCTGATGCCCAGAAGAACTACCCGGGGATACCTGAGCGAACGGGGTATCGTGAGAACTCTGCGCTGGTAGTGCACTAGATGATGATTGGTCTTGCTGATGACTATAGGAACCATAGCCAGATGGTTCACCCCGGTGAAATGAGCGAGCTGTCTGAGCATGTATGAAATGACGACCTCTACCGTGCTGGAACTGACCCCCAGAAGGAGCACCGCTGAATCCACCCTGAACACGAGGCCTCTTGGCCTCCCTCTCAACCCTCTCCTGACCGCAAACCATCTCAATCTTCCGAGCAATGTCGACAACCTCATCAAAGGTATCACCAGACACACTCTCTCTGGTCATAAGCAACCGCAGCTAAAAAGTGAGGCCATCTATAAACCTTTCGATCCTCTCCCTGTATGTGAGAACCAACTAGATAGCATGATGGGCCAACTCCGAGAATCACATCTCATATTGCGTCACAGACATATTAACCTGACGAAGCTGCTCAAATTGTCTGCGCATCTCCTCTCTGCGGGATTGAGGTACAAACTTCTCCAGAAAGATAATGGAGAACTGTTGCCAAGTAAGGGGTATTGCACCGACCGGCCTACACCTCTCGTAAGTCTCCCACCATCTGAGTGCATCCCCAAAAAACTGAAAAGTAGTGAACGAGACTCCACAAGTTTCCAGAATACCTGTTGTACGGAGTATCCTATGACACTTGTCCAAGAAATCCTGGGCATCCTCTCCCTCTAATAACTGAAAGGTGGAGGCTGGAGTATCACAAACCTCTCCAACCTACGCTGATCATCCTCAGACATAGCAGGAATCACATAGTCCTGTGCAGTTGCAACCGGCTAGGCTGGTGGTTCCCCCGGTGTCTGGAGTCCATGTACAACCTGCTAAGGTATGATGGCGGTGGGAGTCTGAGTGCCTCCCCCGACATGAGAAGTGGATGCGACCGCCGAAGCAGAGACCGCCTGAGCAAGGCTAGTACACACTATCAGAATCTGAGCTAAGGCCTCCTGAAGGCCAGGAATCACGATAGGAACAAGTGGTGCATGAGTTGGTCCCCCTGGAGTATATCACTGGGACCTGGTCCTGATCTAGAGCAACTGGTGGAGTTGTAGGTACTGCCCCAGCTGTTGTGCGGGCTTCACCTCTGCCCCTACCACAGCCTCTACCGCGGCCTCGGCCTCTCGCGGCCCTAGCTGGTGGTACAGGTGGCTGGCCCTCCTGCCGGGTAGTACGAGTCCTCACCATCCGTGAGAGAATGAAACAACAGATGTTTAGATACCAGAATAAAAGGATTCGCAAGACAAGAATTCAAGAATGTGAAGTTTTCCTAAGGGTTCTGCAGTCTCTCGAAGATAAGTACAGACGTCTCCATACCAATCTGCAAGACTCTACTAAACCCGCTCATGACTCGTGATACCTATGTAACCTAGGCTCTAATACAAACTTGTCACGACCCAAAAATTAACATGTCGTGATGGCGCCTATAGATGGTACTAGGCAAGCCGACTTTCCAAAAATGCATCAGTAGTTAAATATAAAAGTAATATAAAACATTTCCATATCAAGAGTTTTTCACAAAAACCAAAAGTGAACTCAAAATAGAATCAAAGTGCGGAAAACTAGCCCCAAACATCAGGGTGTAACCAAGTCATGAGCGTCTAGGTACCAAAACTAATACAACCAGTGTCTAAGTATCACTACAAGGCAGAAAGAAATATGAAAGGAGTGACAAGGTTCTGCACACGCTGGAAACTACCTCGTAGTCTCCGGAACTCAATCACGCCCGAACTCAACGGTCTCCGTGCTCAAACACACCTAGATCTGCACATGAAGTGCATGGTGTAGCATGAGTACAACCAACTCAGTAAGTAACAGAAATAAATAAGGAACTGAGAAGAAGTAATGAGCTATACAGTACATTTCAATTAAACAACTTTCAAAATCTAAGAATAGCCAAGAGTCAATATCGGTAACATGAGTCAAAGCAGTTGCATATTTACCAAGTTCAAGGAAAACCAAATATCATCTAAATGCAGCAACAAAGGGAACAGATGCAACCTCACGGGGTACTTTCACTCAAGCTCTCAATAGCTCAACACTCGACTCTCAGCCCTCAATACACACGCTCAATAGGTACATGCGCTCACTGGGGGGTGTACAGACTCCGGAGGGGTTCCTACAACCCAAGCAACTCACGTGCTATATTATCATATCAAGGTCCGCACGGACAACTCACGTGCCACCATATCATATCAGAATTCGCATGGATAACTCACATACCGCATGGACAATTCACGTGCTAAGGTACAATACCTCGCAAACAGGCCCTCAGCCTCACTCAATCATGAACCTCTCTGGTCTCACAACACTCAGCAAAGAAGGGAAAAATAGCCCAAATCAGAATGATATTGTCTTTTTAGCAGGGAAAATAACAAAGACCGAGGTAAGCATATACAAGAATCACTATGACTGAGTATAACAACCATAAGCAGGTACATGGCCTAAGCATGATTTCTAACATGAAAGGCAGTCAAATTGCTAGCAGACAAGTAATACATATAAGCACAAAAGGCTATTAGACTTTACTGTCTCACAGGATGGACCAAGTCACAATCCCTCACGGTGTACACTCACATGCATGTCACCTAGCATGTGTGTCACCTCCAAACAATCACATTATACCAAACTCCGGGTTTTCATACCCTCAAGACCAGATTTAAAACTGTTACTTACCTCAACAACGTAGAAATACTACTCCGGAATGCCCTTTCCTCTCAAAGCGGCCTCCAAATGTCTCGAATCTAGCCACAAGCAATACAATACGATCAATATAGGCTAAAGGAATCAATTCTACAAGAAAAATATCAAATTATAGCCAAAAACCCGAAATCGGCTCAACCCGGCCCCGGGACCCACGTCTCGATATCCAACTAAAGTCACAAAACCCGAAAGCCCATTTACTCACGAGTCTTACCATACCAAATTTACTCAAATCTGATAACGAAATCTCATTCAAAACCTCAAAATTCCATCTCAAGAACACTTCCCCTTTTTCCCAATTTTTCACCCCAAATCACAAAGTAGATGATAAAATTAAAGATATAGGGTGTGTTTGGTATGAAGGAAAATATTTTCCAATTTTTCCATATTTCGTTGGCTTAAATGTTTTGGAAAACATTTTCCTCATCAATTAATTTTACTCCAATTGGAGGAAAATATTTTCCCTATCAATAGAAGGGAAAACATTTTCCAAAATTCCTTCTCAAGCTTCCCCACCCTATTCTTTACCCTCACCAACCCACCCACACCCAACCACCTAACCCCACCCCATTCCCTCTCTCCAAAAAGGTTTTTTTTCGTCACCACCCACCCTCACCCCCACCCCCACCCCGCAATTTTGTTTTTTATTTTTTTATAATTTTCAAATTTCTATTTTTTTCTGCACCCCACCCCCACCCACCCACCCAAAAAAAAATTATATATTTTCAGTTTTATTTTGTTCATCTTTCAGTTTACAGGTTCAAAATTTTACAACTTCCAAAGTTATGAGTTCAGAGGTTTATGTGTTTTGAAGTTTTTGGGTTTAGAAATTATAAAGTTTATGGGTTCGAAATTGTCATGGGATTTAACCAAAACCAAGTGAGAAACACTTACCCCAATCAACTCTGCGAGAATCCCTTCAAGAATCGCCCAAATCTGTGATCTCTAACTCAAAATATGAAAAGTGAGCTCAAACCCTTGATTTTGAATTTGACATTGTCTGCCCAGATTTTCTTCTTAGCGAACGCGACCGTCCTCTCGTGTTCGAGTAGACCAACTCAGACTGCCTCTCCGCTTTACTTTTCGCGAACGCGACAACTGATTCGCGAATGTGATGCTTTACCAGCTCAAACCTTCGCGAACGCGGCACCACTCACGCATGTGCCCCTCTCGCGAACACCGTAAGAGGAAACCAGAAACAAAATAGAGCAACAGATCAACTATCTCACCAAGGCCAAAAATGATCCGTTAACCACCCGAAACTCACCCGAGGCCCTCGGGACCTCAACCAAACATACCAACACGTAACATCGTACGAACTTAGTCGAATATTCAAATCACCTCCAACAACATCAAAAACACGAATTACACACGGATTCAAGCCTAATGAACTTTGAAATTCCCAAATTCTACAAACGGCGTCGATACCTATCAAACCACGCTTGAATGACCTCAAATTTTGCACACAAGTCAGAAATGACACCGCAAACCTACTCCAACTTCCAAAAATCCAATCCGACCCCGATATCAAAATTTCCATTGCCGGCCAAAATCGCCAAAATTCTAACTTTCGCCAATTCAAGCTTAATTTTACCACAGACCTCAAAATCACATTTCGCACGCGCTCCTAAGTCCAAAATAACCTAACGGAACCGTCAAAGTTCAAATTCAAGGTCATTTACACATAAGTCAACATCCGGTTAACTTTTCCATCTTAAGCTTTCAATTAAGAGACTATGTATCTCAATTCACTCATAAACCACTCTGAACCCGTACCAACTAACCTGGTATATCATAATATAGTTGTAAAGCACAAAAAAAGCATGAATAGGGGATCAAGGCTATAACTCTCGAAACGACCGGTCATGTCGTTACATATATATATATATATATATATATATATATATGTATATATATATATATATATATATATATATATATATATATATGT